>JAQFVV010012433.1:7167359-7464859 GCA_028023455.1 Epiperipatus broadwayi
AAACGTAGATTATAATACTAGTTAATTGCAAGAAATTATGATATTTATAATGTTTCTTATGAATCAATGTGTAAATAATTACAAATAGATGATACAATTCCCAAAGCTGTTTCTTAATAAAATTAATATTGTAATGGTAGATCATGATTAAATATTATAACACAATACTTATTAATTGAAAATGTTTATTTTTGTGGGACGATTGCAAATAATGTTTCTAATATAAAATATTTTATAAAATTGCATATATATACTTTGTCTTCAAGTTGAATGTTTAATTTTGATCTTGGCAATTATATAATTTTATTTTCTGCTGCAAAAATGATAAAAAAGCATTAATATACAAGCAATGTATTGTAAATACATTAAATTTTGTTAACAATATATCAAAAAAACATATAAAAATTAATATTTCAAAACATAAATCTAAAGAAATTTTCATATTTGCTATTCAAATTAAATACTTTATCTTGAAGCACTCATTAAAAAAAAACATAAATTTACATTAAACAGCATGTAATCTATAAATGTTTTCACACATGATAAAAAATAATAATTTTACCTTAATACTTAGCTATCTTTTATTTCATTATTTAATAATCACTTATTTTGACAGATTATACTAAGCACCTTATAATCTTAAAAGTCATATTTTTTGTTAGTCAAAGCAAAATTCACTCTGTTGTTTCTTTTTTTATTTTTTTCCACTGTCATTCTATTTAGAATAACATTTTTGGTGCAGTTTTTTAATAAGTTTTTTTTCCATATTCAGTTTCTTTATTTCATTTCTGTCTTTATAATTAATTTTATCCTTATACTTACATATTTGAAAGGTTTACCACTTCAAAATATTTTTAAATACCACAAAAATATTTTTTACATCTATCTACAGGTTTTTATTTCTTCATAAGGGTAAAAATTTTTGGCCAATTATTTAAATTATCAACATTTGGTATGTTTCTATAAGATAAATAGATGAATTCAATAAAAAAAAAGATAAAATGTTAGGCACATGCACACACACATTGGGATTTAGAATATTACATTAAAATTATGATAAACTGTTAGCATCATGCATATTATATATATTCTCTTTTCTATGTTGATGATACTGGGTTTAATATATATATATATATATATATATATATATATATATTACATAAAGAATATTTTATTAAGTGCACATTATTTAAAATATTCTCTATATAGCTTATATGCCTATGGAATTAGATTTGGATTCAGATCAAGACTGAAATACACAATTATATGGTGGGATGAACTGATGATTGGCAGTCAGACTTCAGATACCACGGCATATAGAAAATATACAACCTGAGTCCCTGTGTCTTGAATGTGTGCTTTTTCATGGGATTTGTACCTAGTACCGGTTCCCTTAACACCATACCCATTGCTGTGAAATAGAGACCTTTTAGTCCGGGTGATCGAACATTTTAACTCTCTGGATTCTCATGCTCCAATTCTAAGGATGCAGAATGGGGTGGCCCTTAACCTAAACCCATCTGAAGAATATAGTTGTCAAAGCTAAGAGTAATGGGGAAGCCCTTAAAACATATGCCCATTAGAATAATGTACAGCAACAAGTATATACGCCAAAGTGTTTCTTAAGGACATATTCACCCTGCTGACTACATCATTATATAATAAAATTAGGATGCTAAATGATAGTTTCCTTCCATGAAACTACCATAGATCAGTTCATTATATAGCACCTATAATTATGCTATTAGGAAAAGCTTATGAATCTAATTTTCTAAGCTATCTATATAGGCATTTATAATTCTAGGGAGGATTACAGCATATCAATGCTTTAAGATAGGTTTGCTTTAAATATATATATATATAAAGAAAAAACAACATATTAAAATATATATATATATATATATATATATATATATATAAAGAAAAAACAACAATTAAAATATAAATTAACAAAGCCCAAAAAGAAAAAGAAGCAAAGTGAATAGTATGAATATTATATTCATCTATGAAGTGAAATAAAAAAAAAAAACAGATTAGATGAAATGTATGAGTCTCGGTGATATTAAGAAAATATATGCAACAAAAGATAATAGGATGGTAATTTATTAATGAAAATAACAACTTCGAATTTGATTTTGTTTTTAAAAGAAATAATGTATAGAAGAGTATTTTCATCTGCAAATGATTTTGGAAATGGGATAAAGAATACATTTTGGGAATTATTATGTCAAACAGAAAAGCCAAGAAAAAAAATTTGTTTTATGTAATATTTGATTCAAAGCATTGTTGAGAAAAAAAGAGATATATTGGTAAGATTTAGAGAGAAGGAGAGAATTGGCAATAACAATCGACTGCTGTAATTGCATGATCAAATAAATCTTAACATATAGTAATAATATTATTTCTCAAAATAAAGCAGTTTATAAAATCATACTAAGGCAGAATGTTGATTATGTCATTATAACAAAAAACAAATAGTCAGGGTTCATGATATCAGACTTTTTATAAGAGTAGAATGTGGTGGTGACAACTATTTTTGGAAATCTGAATTGTTCTTGACTATGAAAAAATAAAGAAAAAGAATGATGAAGAAGGAGAATCGATCTAATATGAGACCAAGTTTAATGTTCACCTGTTATATGGAGAATGGGGATGGCATCCCAGGGTGGAGGAGAGGCATCTGAGTGGCAATTTTGAATAAATATATATATACTTTTTTAAAAAATTGATAAGATGGCTATGAAATTGGATAGAAAGGTACAAGAAGAAGACAAATATGGATGACATAATATATAATAGAGATGATGAAAGATGATATGGAAGCAAATGAAAAAGATTGATTTAAAGAAAGTAAAATATTAAAAACATATATAGAACATTAAATTATGAATTAAAAACATTTATGAAATAAAACAAAAACAGTAGCAAATGAAATGTGCAAGAGACTGGAGCAAAACTAAAACTACAAAGATCTACAGATGTTTGAAGAGTGAGAGAGTATTTGAGAAAACTAGAAACTGAAAGTGACTGTGATTATAATAAAGAAATATAATTATATTATAATTCAATATGCAGAATGAAAGATGTCAAAAAAAATTCAGATGCTGAAGTTTAATAAAGCCGCAGGCTTTGGTGGTCTGTTTTAAATATAAATGAATAAAAGTTAAAGGAATTATGAGAGTATGTATCTAAATATAGTGGCTGATGATGCTAGTTGTAATGATGATGATCATCTGAAGTGAAAACATTAAAATGCAAGTAACAACATTGATTCCAGTAATTGGAAAGAATACAAAGAAATAAATGCATTAATGCCTGCTAAATCCTTTGAGTGAATGGTAATATTTATGTAAATAGTGTGGTTTTGTTTTCTATATACCAATGACATTATTAGTCACATAATATTTTACTTCATCATTAATCATGATTAAGAAAATTTCACTCTTTGATTATACTAATACTAATAGTATGCTTACTGAACTTAAAAATATTAATTATTCCATGTTTTAATAAAATATAAAAGTCAAATTATTTTGATATAATAAATTAACAATCAAAAGGATTTTTAAGTAACAAGTAACAAATGCATTTATTAATATAGTAGCTAATAGTAATTCATAAAAAAGTAATTATTTCAATAAAGATATTGGTTGAAATAAATAAACTGTCTTGATTTTATTTATTAAATGAATAAAAAAATGGTTTACTTTATTTTTAACTATGTTTTGTGAGCTTCACTAAAAATATTCCCTTTTTCTAATCGTCAATGGCGCCAACTAATGACAATCTTTGCACAACAGGTCATATTAAAAACATAAATTATAAGTATTTTCTCAAAACTTTTTCCATCTTGAGTGGTGAAGGCCAGAAGGTAAGCCTTGTTTTTGTATTTTTAGTAATAAATATACAAAATGATCAAAGGTATTGACCTCTTTGACCGGGTAGCACAGCGGTCAAGCCCAATTATGAGATCGCAAAGTGACTCTAATGTAAGGAAAGCTCTAAGTAAGCTTTACACAGGCCCTGAAACACAAGGAGTGGAAAGCATTCACACCAATATCAAACCTAGTTTAATTGATCAGGAAGGTCCAAACAATAATAAGCATTCAGTGAAAGTCTCTCAAAAGCAAAAAAACTCAGATATAGACCATAAACAAAGAAATACAATACCTACAAATTCCAATCAAAAGGTCGATACGATCGAGTCGACACTATTTCACAAAAAATCGGAGGAAAACACTGATTTACAAACTAAAACAACTAAATATAAGTCCTTCCATGAAATCAAATCAAAAAATGATCAAAATCAAAGTGAAATATCTAAAATAAAATTACCTCAAACAAAAAATCAAACGCTTACTTACGAAACTGAAAATCCAAAAAATACTAAAAATGCAGGTGGCGTTTCTTTGGAAGCAGCCACGTTTCACCGTAAACTTTAAATGAAGAAAAAAGTGATAAAGAATTATTATTTGAGTTCCAAAGTGGAGAAACAAATGGAAAAACGAAGTTCAAACCCCATACTGACAAAGGTCTTCCTCCGAATCAAAGATTGAACAAAAACTATGAATCCGATCACAATACAGAAAACTGCGAGTTTACATACAGTGGTCTAATAAATCCAACGCAAATGCAAAACCCACGAAACAAGCAAAATACATTCAGCACAGACTTTCCATGCCTTATTCCTAGTTTAAAAACAAACAATACACAATCTGGAAGCAACACAATAACAAATCAAGCAGCAGCCCATTGTGGCCAAGTACAAGCCACAAAAAATCCAACCAAACAAATTATCAAACTTACACTACTGCACTCTGCAAGAATAGAGTCAAAACAAAAAATATAAAACCAGTTGAATAGACATCTCACATCAAATCACTTGATTTTGTAGATGAAGAAAACTACACATACACCAATGAAGAACTGACATCTCAGGACATTCAAACATGCTTAAATAACTACGAAACAATTAGCAATGAATTCAATTCACATATACCCCAATTTCTATTTAACTCCTTTCTAAATTACCATAGTGAACACACATTAATACTTACTACCACCAATGACAACTGTGATCTTTTTACCTTCCCTACGGATGATCTCTTTGAGCTTCTAAAAAATCACCAATTGGGGGATGCAATAAAAAGAATTTACTATCATCCAAACAGAAGGTACTTCATAATAGAATTTAATAATATATTACAAAAAGAGATATTCAAACAAAATCAAATCTTCCTAAAGAATAGATACCTTATCAAAATAGAAATGAATAGGCCCAGAATTATCCATGGCCTAGCATGCAATTGCTACCTAAATTTCAATGAATTAGATCTCCAAAGACTCCTTGCCAAGTATGGTACCATCACAACCTTCAAGTATCTCAATGAAAAAAGGGCAGACCTTGAATTACCATCAAATAATGCAGCCTTCACTCTCAAACTTAATAAAGATTACTCTCCACTGGATATACCATTAAAACTTGAAGAAAAAAATGTCCTATCTACATCTCAATCAGAGGAGTACAGCTACAATGTTTCTCCTGTGGAGATTGTAACCACCTTATGAAATCATGTCCAAAACGGATGTGTGATGTTTGCAACCCAAGGAAAACTAGAAACCACAAATGCAATCAAAGCTCCCAAAACTTACCACACTCTCCATATTCATTAGCACATGAAGTTCTAGAGGAGGAGAAAGATCTGTCTTTTGAAGTTGAGATGAGCATCTCACAAACAACAGAACAAGATATTACTGCTGAATCCACAGAAACTTCCAAGGAAGTGTGTAACACCCTTCAACAAACCTCATCACTCATGCTAAACCAACTTTCCAAAACCACTGTTGGAACATCAGGAATGGAAACACAGCAATTGCAACACATAATAAATAAACAACAGGAGTCTAAACAAGCACACTCCATTCATACAACACAAATAGAAATTCAAATTCCAAACAATAAAAGGAAAACTCAAGACTCTTCCAGATTGCAGTCAGATGAATTAAATAATTTAACCACTGAATCAGATTACGAATCAAATTACTCTCAACATATCACAAACAAAGCATCCATTCAGAGAAGGAAAAAAGAGAAAAGATCCAAACCAACTGAAACTCAAATCAACTGAGAACAAAGCACCCTGGAAGATACATTATTCACAAAATGCCAATTTCAAAAAACTACTACCACAAATCAAAGCAAGACAACCAGTGCACCAGACCAAAACAGTCAAATACAAAGTCTCCAGCCTTTAATAGCTTTCCTCAAGAAGCTCAAGATCTGAATGAACAACCTATCCTAAAGGATAAGCTTCTTATGGATGAATAACCTCAACTCAAATCACATCATTTATCACTCAAATATGCAACTAAAAATAGGAGGAATTAATATAAGAGGGCTCAACTCCCTTGAGCGTGTCCATGCAATAAGAAGATGGCTCGGAAAAACAAACCTCCACATAGTATGTCTATCTGAGACAAAATTACACTTACAATCTGATTACCGAATACAACAAATCATGCAACAATATGGCCTGTTTCATTATCTGCCCTCAACTACAACCTCATCTGGAGTTGCTATATTAATCAACAAAAATTTGTCTTATCAAAAACTTAGAATTCTGTATCTCAGCAAAGAGCTACTAATAATCAATATACACATTGCCAATAACTCAATTAACATCATCTATCTCTACCTCAGGAAAGATAATGACTTAATACACTCAGTAATAACCAAAATCAATTCTATACTTTCGTCTGATGCCTCACCAATCATTTGCTTTGGTGATTTTAATATGTTGTATCACCAATTTACAATGAAACACCTTCATCTCTTTAGCAGAGTCTTACTTTGTGGGGATGGTTGCTTTCCACCTGATTTTTTCTCCTTCTATACAAAACATAAACAAATCCCTGATAGATCTACTCTACTAATCATTTGAACTCCACTTTAATCTAAATGCAAAACTTCAACTAGTACCTTTCTCTGACTACCTGGCCATTTTAATCTCACTACATTTAGACTCCTCTACCATAACACAATCAAATCGTAATAGCACCATAAGACTCTTAAATAAAGTAGCAACTCCAGAATGGATTTTCTCTGAGGCTTACATCCTTTTCAATAAAATCAAAATTCTCACACTTTCACCTCTTCAAGCATGGTCAACATTTGTAGGAATATTGATCTCACTCATCAACCACCATACTAAGAAGACTAAAGGGCCTAATCAGCTATTAAATGAACTGGACACCATCAATCATAGATTGAGTATACTCTCCCCCACAGATACCAATATACAAGACATCTTGGATCTCAAAATCCAGTACCACAACACTCAAAAGATACTTGCTCAATATATAGCCATGAAAAGATCCAAGATTTTTCTAGCAAACAAGCACAATTGGACTCGCAGTAACATCAGATGGGCACTGGAAGCAAAGAGGCAGCCTACACCACTGATGATCTCAGTAGATCAAAACTGTTACAGTGGTCCAGTGATGATCTCCAAAATCCATAATCACTTTAAACAAAAATTACAAAATCATATCTTTAAAACAGGTAACATCTGGAAAGATGCAGGCAACTTTTCCAACCATAACATTACAGAAAATCAAATACTCCAAAAGCTACTTGCATACCCAGAAAGCACACATCCTGGACTCCATGGAATATCCAGATTTGTACTTCACCACCTCAGCCACTTCACCATACCAATACTGAGGATGATGATTGATGTGCTTGCTGGCGACTTCCAAAATATTCCAGATCTGTATCCAGTGGCATTGGTCCCATTTTTGAAAAAACAAGCAAACCCATCCTGTCTTACTAACCTATGTCCCATTTCAATGATACCTCTGCTTATAAAACAATCGAATCCTTAGTCAAAGATCAAAAACAAGACCAGCTGTACACACATATATCAACACATCAATATGCACGCAAAGGCTCATCAACCATCGAAGCCGTGCAACGCTTCCTCCTGATAATTGAACATGTTAGACAAAGCAGAAAGTCTAGGTCCCTAGCTATCCAATTAGATTTCTCCTCAGCATTTGACACAGTAATCCCCTCAGTATTTTTTCAAATACTGCAAGAGTACCAAGTGCCTCAAGTATATATCAGAATAATTGCCAACTTGTTTTTAAATAGATTGATATTTACCTCTCTAGATGGAAAGTTGTCTATTGGGTTCAGACCACATCTTTCAATCCCCCAGGGCTCGCCTCTGGCAACACTCTGTTTCATAACATATATAAATCCAATACTAAAGGATATTGAACACAACGTGCCGGGAATATATGTGCCACATTAAGACAACAAATTAATCACATCTCATACGTTGATGATATCACTATCTTTCTTCCTGATAAATCACATTTGCAAACACTACTGAAAATCATCAATAAACATACAAAAAAATTAAACCTTCAAATCAACAACAGTAAATCATCAATATGGAAAATTAAATCTGGAACTATAATTCAATCAATATTCACATCAAAACCTCAACTTTTCTTAGGTTTTCCTATAGCTAAAACTAAATTCGCCAAGACCAAAGAAATCCAAAACACAATCCTCGAAAAAAACAAGAAAATAGCGAAATCACTTTCTGGGATCTCACTGTCACTTCCAGGCAAAGCTACATTGCTCAATATGCTAGTGTTCTCCAGACTAAACTATTATCTACCAATTATTAAACCCACCAAAACCTTTGAAAAGGCAGATAACTCACTATGTTCTAAATTACTATGGAAAGGAAAGGTTGTCACCATAAGCATTGCAAAAACACAAATGCCCAAAGAACTTAACAGCCTTGGCCTTCACTCAGTTTCCACAATATACCTGCAAAAATCCTTAACAGCACTGCGTGTCTTCTCCCCGAAATCTGTCCACCTGAATATAACACAAACTATTCCACCCACGGACACTCCACCTTCTAAAAGTAGCATATGGATGACACAATGGAATCATGTCAACAACTGCATTAGCCCAACACAAAACACACTTGATAGCAAAAAGTCATATTGGGATGTGTATAAACTCAAGATCAACACTCCTATAGCAAAACCAAGCACTCTTGGCTTCAACAATAGAATCATGATGAAGAAAGCAAAATATTGGTTCTTAGAACCGAAATATATAGACTTTATTATAAAAATTAAATCTGGGCTCACTACCCACCAGCCATTTGCTAGTGTGGAAAAGGGGATTTACCAAAATTAACTCTCGATGTCAATTGTGTACTATGGAGGATGAAACAATCCAACACATCTTTAATATTTGTCCGATACTCAGCTCACTAAAAACATTTATCAATAATAAAGCCAAAAAACAAAATGTAGACTTGTTTTAGATTCAACAATCAATCAAGAACGGAAATTTCTCAAACATCAGACTCTCAATCTTTCTCTCCTTTGCAATCTGGCTAAACAGATGCAAACATGTAATCAGTAATATGACAACCAATATCCTGAATACCTTCAAAACATTGATTAAGAGCATCAGCATTAGAGACAGATTGTTAGCTCCAGACTGGCTGCATAAAGAAATATGGTCCAAAGTCATCATAATAGAAGAAGAAGAATCATAGAACTTATGCCGTCACCTCAAGACTCCACAATACAGTAATACAGAGTAGTTTTCTCGAGCTGTTGTTAAAAATGTAGTTCATGTATAAACAAAGTCAATAAATTTTTCTTTTTTAAAAAAAAAAAAAATTCCCTTAATTATATGTTGGAAATCAAATAAACAGTAAAAAAAATCAAAAATAATTATAATTGTTGACAGTCAGTTATACATGCTTTTTATCAAAATTTTCTTTTTTTTTTTAATACAAGAATTCTCTCTATTCATAAAGACTATTAGTTAAGCAGACTTAAATTGTGATTTTTCTTCTAATAATTTTTACACAATAGCTTTGGTTTTTGCTTAATCAGAGATTTGTCAATTTTTCTAGTATTTTATTAAAATTGATATCTTGTTTTGTTATTTTAATATATGATTAAATGGCTGTTTAGTTAGATTTCTTCTGATAGCAAAAATATGTTCTTTTTAATATACATTCTATGATTGGTCTGCCTAATATACAAAAGTTGTCCAAAGATTTGTCATTTTCGAGTATCTAAATTAACTATAAAAGATAAATTTATTTTCGCTGACAATTTTCATATATCTGATAGATCAATAATAAAATAAATATATAAATTAATAAATCATAGTATCAATTTTAATAAAATAAAAATTCTCTCAAAAAATTATGGACATGACTAGAGATCATTACAAATAATATAAATGTTTAAAAGGCCCAATAATATGAATAAAACTTTGAATTAAATGACCGATGTTGTTTGAAAAAGTATTTGAAGGCATTTAAAACTATTCACCATTGGTCTTTGAGATTAAAAAGGAAAACAAGAGAAAGAAATTAAGAAAAGGAACATAATCTTATAATTTAAAAAGTAAAAAAGCTCTGAAGAAGCCAACTTGTAACCACATGGAAATATTAGCTCCTTTTTAATTTAACTTTTTTGGTAAATCTGTTTTTTTTTTTTACCCTAGCATGTATTGTAATAGAAAACATTTTGATTAGGATAATATAGCATAGCAAGTATATAGAGCAGATTAGTGTTTTCTTCAGGCATTTAGTAAGTCTAATCAAAAATAGTTGTAAATTATATGCATCTACTTTCCAATTTAATAATTCTTATAAACAATTAAATAAGGCAACATTTACATTTTTATATGCTGGTCATGCCTTTTGGTGATATAAAAGACAATTAGTTAGGTATATATTTTCTATTTATTCATAAATAATTTTATTTATAATACTAAGGTATTGCATCAGATAGTTACAATATATATATATATATATATATCATCATCATATATTATATATATATATATATATATATATCATCATCATCATTATCAACCATTATCAATCCACTGCAGGATGAAGGTCTCTCCAAGTTTAATCCATCTTCTCCGATCTTTAGCTTCTCTTCTCCACATCACTCCTGCACACTTTCTTATTTCATCCATCCATCTCACATGTGGTCTCTTTTTGGGTCTTTTACAATCTCTTGGAATCCAGTTTAAAATTTCAATTGTCCATCTATTATCATCTCTTCTAACAATATGTCCAGCCCAACTCCACTTCAATCTTTTAATTTTTTCAATGAGGTCAGTAACACCTGTTTGTTCTCTTACCCATACATTGCATTTACGATCTCTTCTTGTTACTCCCAACATACATCTCTCCATACTCCTTTGAGTAGTCTGAAGTCTCTGAATTGCTCTTCTATTAACCTTTTGAATGATGATTATATAATTGGCTGAATGAGTTAAAAATCAAAACTTGTAATTGGCCAACTCACAACTTTAACAAAATCTATTGTTAAAATAGATCACTTTTAATAATATAAATACGTTAGTTTTGTTTGTAAAAAGTATATTACTGAATTTTCAGATTACAAAAGCAAACGAAAATCTTTTCAAAAATAAAATTTGATTTATAATTTAAAAAATATTCAATTGCGGTGAAATAAAAGTAACCGCTATTCAACCAACCAAAAAAGATTGCTGACGCAATCTTTTTTTTTTCACTTTACGTTACGATCAATATGTAGCAATAAATAAATAATTCTTGGTAATATCTTAACTATTTTTCTAAAATAATTTGATTTTTAGTATTATTTTATCAATAATAATTTGTAATTCAATTCAAATATTGTTTAAAATGTTGTAAACATTCGTTTATCATTTTCGTAATAAAAATCAAAACGAACGTAACTTTTTACTTTTTGGCAGCCATTACCCTTTCTGACAGAAGTGGGACAGCCAATAAGATTCAAGAAAAGTTGGTGAGGAGGCGGTGCTTTGGTTTTGTTTGACATATATGGTAATTTTTATTGATTTTTTACTTGTAAAATAACTCTGAAGAGGGCACCATCTTACAGAACTTTTGATTTTCTTTCTAATGACGTATCATACGTATACGTGGGATAAAAAGTAGCCGATTTAGAGTGATGTCAAATATTCTCATTTTTAGACGAGTCATGCATTATAAGAGTTAAGTGTTCAAGTCTCAGATCCATAAGTAAGAACTGGTAAAACACATTTGTTAAAAACCTTCCTTTTCAAACACATAGGCATATTTCCTTTTAGTATCGAGTTATTTCTACCAAAAGCACTCCAACCAAGTTTAATTCTATGATTAATTTCCTCCATTATGTTTCCATCTGTATTAATAATCTGACCAAGGTATTTGTAACTGTTAACTTCTTCTAATTCATCATAATCAATCTTTATTTTCATATTTTGAGCAAATCGATTAAACATTACTTTAGTCTTTTTAACATTTATCTTTAGTCCTACTTTCCTACTTTCATCTGATAATTCCTGCAACATTTCCTGCAGATCTGAAGCATTATTTGCAAAAACAACTACATCATCTGCGAAATCTAAATGACTTAAATAATCACCATTTACTTTCACTCCTTTAGTTTCCCATTTTAATCCACAAAATACTTCATGCAGCACTGCTGTAAAAAGTTTTGGAGATATGGAGTCACCTTGTCTTACACCTTTCTCAATGTTGACTTTCCTAGTGTCATTATGTAATCTAATTGTTGCTGTTGCATTTTTATAAATATTCTTTAAAATATGACAATATCCTGGATCTATACCTTGATGATCTAATGCTTTAATCACTGAAGAAATGTTTATAGAATCAAATGCCTTTTCATAATCTACAAATCCTAAGCATAATGGCAACTCATATTCATTTGTCCTTTCTATAACTTCTCTCAATACCTGGATATGATCTACTGTACTAAAACCACTTTTAAATCCAGCTTGTTCTCTTGGTTGGTGGAAATCCAATGTTCTCTGTAGACGAGTAGTAATTATCTTGGTAAAAATTTTATATAAAACTGATAAAAGGCTGATAGGTCTGTAATTTCTAATATCTTCTTTATCACCTTTTTAAAATATTAATATTATTACTGCATTCTTCCAATCATCCGGTACGTCTTTATCATTTAGACATTTGGTATATAACTTTGCTAAAAATTTTTCTATTTCTTCACCTGTTTCTTTTAATAAATCAATTATAATTCCATCATTACCTGGAGCCTTTCCTTTCTTCATACATTTAATTGCATGTCTCACTTCTTCATTTAAAATTCTGGGCAATTTGGAAGATGTAATAGATATAGGAGGTACTTGTTCTTTATTACTATATAATTCTTGATAAAAATCTTCTACCAATTTCATGATGTCATCTCTCCTTTTAGTAATAATTCCATCTTTTTTTCTTATTGCAGATATAAATTTCCTACCAATACCAAAATGTTGTTTTACATTCTTAAGACTTTTATTTTCTTCTACAGCTTTCCTTGCTAGTTCACAGTTATAGTTTCTTATATCATTTTCAACTCTTTTCCGCACCATTTTACAAAATCCGAGATATTCAATTCTTTTTAATGCATCATTTTTGTATATCTTCATATTCCTTCTTTTCTTCATAAATTCTCTAGTCTCAGTAGAAATTTTATTGGTCAATTGCTGTTTCTTTCTACCAGCTATCTTTGTTGCAGTTTTCAAAAGTGTATCAGTTATTTTCATATTAATTTCATTCAAATCTGAATCATGTTCAAAATCTACTAATACTTGAAACCGATTTGTAAGTTCTAATTTAAATTCATTAGAATGTTTCTGAAGATTAGGAATATCAACTGTAAATATTGTTTTTCTTAATAATTTTTGTCTCTCTAGTTTTACATTAACACGTATCTTACACCTTACTAATCGATGATCACTTCCTGTGTTAAATTTATTAAGAACATTACAATCTTGAAATATGTATTTCCTGTTAGTCAAAATATAATCCAATTCTGCTGTACCTTCATTTGGATGCTTCCATGTCCATTTCCTTTTAACATTTTTCTCAAAAAAAGAATTCATAATATAAAGTTTTTCTTTTTCTGCAAACTCCACAAGTCTATGTCCTCTCTCATTTCTATTACCATAACCAAAATTACCCACAGCACTTTCATCTTTCATTTTTTTACCAATTCTAGCATTAAAGTCTGCCATAACAATTTTAAAATGGTGTTTACTCTGATCAAAAGCCTTTTGTACATCCATATAAAAATCTTCTACTACTTCATCACTATGAGAACTTGTTGGGGCATAAATCTGAATTATCTGCATTTGGTATCTGCTATTAAGTTGTATAACTAATCTTGCCACTCTGTCCGATACATCATCAATCTCCACAATTTTGTTCTTCCACTTTTTATTTATAATGAATCCTACTCCACTTGTATTTCCAATATGTGTGCCTTTATAATAGAGTATATGTCCACTTTTTAAATCAATTGTCTCTTCACCTTTTCTTCTAACTTCACAAAGTCCAATAATGTCCCATTTAATATAAGAGAGTTCTTCTTCTAATTCTTGCAATCTTCCTTCACTTGAAAGTGATCTGCAGTTGTAAGTACCTAAATAAAAAGACGTCATCAAATGGCAGCCTGGGTCTGCAATCAGGGGATTCTTAGCACCCTTCACCTTCGGCCACCAACCGCTGCCTTGGTTGGTGACTTTACAGCCTCCTGGGAATAAGGGCAATGTTTTATTTTTGTCTGTCATAATTGTATATATGTATTGGGAAAATATTTATCATTTACACAAACATTCATTCTGCCTTATCAGGCACTGAGAAGAAAGACCATGGTGTTTCTTGATCTTAAACTCAGAGGTAAAAAGCCAATAAACTCACCACGCTGGCTAATGCATGTTGGTGAGCAGCCCATCCATGTTCGTATACTATATGAATAATCACATAGTAATAACAGCTGCAATGACAAGAACGTATGGAGTGGACATTAGGAATTTGCCCTGCTCGGTTCCTTTAAGGCCTCCAAGAGGAATCAAAGGGTCTCCTTTCAGTTAATAGCAAAACTCCTTTCTGCAGCCATATATATATATATATATATATATATATATCTATATATCATTATTGTTACTTATTTCATAGTGTTTACAATGTACAATTTTTGTCAGTCTTAAAAAGATAATCTTTATTGGCATTGGCTGCTAGCTTAAAAAGGTTGTTTACATCTTTTCAATTAATATTAAAAATGGAAATCTCATTTATTAAATATCTATATATCTATATATATATATATATATATATATATATATATATATATATATAACTTAACATGAGCTTCCAATGAGTTATATAATGTAAATAACGTATATAATTGTTTAGAAGTTTCAGTTACTTCCTGTTCAGTTACACATAATCTGTGTAATTTATTATGGTCCTTGGCAATGAAAGTCAACAGCATAAACAAATGTGTATGTATTGATAAAATTAAGCACATTTACACTATTTTAAAATAAAAATGAATTATTTTTTTAAAGTGAATATTAGATAATATTCCAATCAGAAGACTAGTTGTTCATCAAAATATCACTGCTAATTTTATGATTTAAAGTATGCTGTGATGCCATAAAATATTTTGAGATGACTAATCCATCATTTGGAAAAAGTAAAATGTACAACTTGAATTCCTGCTGAGTGAATTTTTTGAAAAACTTTTTTATCCAACAAAATGATTAAAATTTGGGAACTGCCTGCTATTGAGGATGATGAAGTCACCCTCTACTTTCAAAAGATGGTTATATACTAGAATGATGATTTTGTGAGAATTTTGAGTATGCAGCATGTTATTCAGAGAAAAATGCAAAATTCTACATAAGTAACCACTTGAGAGCTGCCAGATATAAATATTTGTATATAAATCATAGCTACACTTTTTTTTGCTTTTTTCAGGACATAAAAATCTTCAGTCTGTTACAGTAATGGAAAGATACAATCTTTTTCTTTTTTAAAAAATTGGAATATATGTATATTGCTAAAAGTTTACTTGTTGCAAAAAATATAAATACGTGTTCATTTATTACCAATAAATAAAGTTATAGATGGTCATTTTGTATGAAATAAGGTGATGTCCCATCCTTGTTGCAAATAATTTGATTCAATTTAAAACATAAATATGTAATTGTTTATTTCCATTAAATAAAATTATAGGTCATCATTTTGTACTAAATAAAGTTATTTGTCATCATTTATCAAAATTGATGGATTAAGTTTGTCAGAAGATCCCATGCAAACATTATTTTGTGAGATTGTAAAGTTAAAAAGTTATCACAGGATTAATACATATGTGAAATCTCAACACCAGACTAATACATAAGCACTTTTATTATTTACACACACAAACATATATATATATTAAGTATTTTTATGTATTGTTATAATAAATAATACAAATAAAGAAATAATATCCATGTAAATAGAGATAACCTTTAACCTTTGATGTTTCCAAAAATATCATTTACTACTAAGTGATAATCCCTGAGGCTAAACAAGTTTTTTTATTCACCTACAGTAGCTCTTTTGTTGGAGTTTTTTTATTGAACTCCCTTTTACTTCAATAAATATTCCAGCAAAAGGGTTACTATATGTTAATGAGAAAACTTATTTATCCTCAGAAATTGTCAGTTAGTGGTAATTGATGATCTCTTGAAAATATCAACAGTTAAAAATTATCTCTATTTTTATAAATATTATCTCCTCATTTCCATTCTTTAATATATATATATATCACTTATTGTTGCACAAGTTGTAGAGCAAAATGAATGTAAATATATATTATTTTTGCAAATTTGATAGATTAAAAAAAAAGGATTATTTTTTAGTTTTATTATTTATTATTGTGCCAAGTAAATTTGTATTCATTAATTAGTATGTACTACAAATTGCTATTGTAGAAATGACTTCCACTATCCACACTATCTCATACAACTGATACACATACCCACACATGTAGAAAAGATAAATAATCACCAATGTACATATTTCATGCTAAACCAGCACTCATCAGTTGGTCCAGATTATCATCTCCCACACAAATATATAATCAGTGCTCAGTTTGTATTCAGGAGCAAATCTTCATACTTTAATGGACATGCTTCAATCCCCTATACTTACAATTAAGCTCCCAGGTTTGTGAAGAGTGCCTGGTTTTCAAATATTTACACATCAAGTTATGTACCCTGTGCATCCCTCTTATATGTATTTAAATGGATACAGTCCTATACATTAAAGGTTAGAGTGACTTCAGGTCAACATGGGCATGACAATAATATTAGCATTAGCATGGGATTTGAGTTTTCATCTTCAAATTTTCAATGATATGGATGGCTGAAAAGTTGGAGGTTGGAATGGATTGAAGCCTGTCCATTAAAGTATGAAGATTTGCTATCTTAATATAAACTGAGCAATGATTATATATATGTGTGGGAGATGATAATCTGGACCACCTGATGAGTGCTGGTTTAGCATGAAATACGGATATTGGTGATTATTTATATTTTCTACATGTGTGTGCTCATGTGTATCAGTTGTATGAGATAGGGTGGATAGTTGAAGGGTGCTTGAAAATCTGAGTTCAAATCCCCTCTATTTACAATTAAGCTCCCAGGTTTGTGAAGAGTGCCTGGTTTTCAAATATTTACTATTTAAATACATTTTTTTAATATACAAATATATGTATAAATTTAAAAAAAGTATGTGAAAATATTATCAGGAAATGTACATACATTTTCTATAAATAGTTTGGTCATTTGAAAACATTTGTAAATATTTGTTATTATTATTATTTTGGGAGAAAACAATAAAAATGCTATAGAAAAATTTGTTTAATAATTATTTTTAGAAATAAAAGTGGATTAAAAAAAAAGCGAAATTGTGGGAACCAAAGTAATAATTGATTAGAAATATCTGATCTGAAAGAGTATTGTCATAATAATATTCTTTATTTGGAAAATTCTAAATTTTAACACATCTTATGTAGTAAAATAGTGTCAGAAAATCGAAAAATATGATTTTACAATAATAAATTTCAAATTATTTTACAATCATATTTAATAAAAATTATGAGATGGCAAGAAATTTTAAGTTATCTTTATTTATTTGTGATATAATTTTTGATCATAATAAATGCTTTATTACAAAAGGAATTATTCATATATTTACATAAATGAAAGATATAAATAATATCTACTAAGATGTTATCTAAAAGTTGTTGATGTAACTTTGAAATATGTAGCTTTGACCAGAAATAATGTTTATTAAGGGGGGGGGGGTACTGCCTCTGTTAATTTCTTCTAGTATTTTAATATTTAAAAAAATATCGTAAAATCTTCATTGAATAATTGAAATTATTTTACATAATTAAGATGAATAAGTGAATAAATAATTAATCTTACCAAAACCACAAGCTTTGTTAGGACCAGGTAAACTTCTTACAAACTCCATACAAGTCTGGTTCTGCCCAGCAAAAATATTTTCATTGCAATTTTCAATAGGAAAACATTCTTCAAATTGTTTCCCACTTTTACTACAACATTCTGGAGCTTGAGCATATGGGCCAACTAAATTAATAAAAGAAGATATATATATATTGTGTGTGTGGGTGGGTGCATGGGTACGTAAGATATAGATAGAGAGTAATGGAAAAAGAGATGTTTGCATTGCTATAGTTCATTTAAAAATGTTTTGTCGTTATATAATAGAAAAAAAAGAAAATTACTTTTTTTTCTAAAAATCATTAGTTAAACAAAACGAAATTCCACACATACTATATTTCTATATAGGTTCCAGTAACAGTTGTATACTTACACAAATGTTTTTCTAAATGATTTCAAAAAAACAGGGCAATTCCTCTTATGTAATAAATTATAGATTTATGCTTTATGCTTATCCAAATTATAATAATATTAAATAGTGCTAACACACTTATAATGTAAAGCTGTATAATTTAATAGCAATTAAATGGCTAAGCACTTTTGAGAAAATGTATTTATCATAATCATAGCCTGTTATGAGTCATTCATTGGAATGATTCTATGTGTATAATATGCAAACTTTATGCAAATGAGTCAATTAGCCCATCTTTTTGATGTAGAAAAACATGTTTTTTTACAATTAATGGTGAAGGAATCTTCTGCTATGAAGTAAGTCTCCTTTACCTTATGTTTAACATCATGCCTCTCAGTACAAACTGATTTTGCAGAGTCAGGTTCGAACTCGTGTCCAGATACTTTTTGATATTGTGCAAAAATTGAAGTACATTCTGGGTTATTATGTGACTTGTTATACCTATACTTGTGCTGTGACAACCTAGTAGCTATGGTTGCTCTGGTTTCACCGTAGTATGAGGCTTTGCATTTATTATGAGGGCATGCAATGTTATACATGGCCTGTGGGGTCTGATCAGAAGCTATGGTGTCTTTAATGTGGTTAATAAACCTATTAGTTGAAAGAGGTGTATGAAAGCTCAGACAAAACTTCATAGAGAAAGTCCTATAGAATGTCTTATGCAATAATCTTATTAGTTGAAAGAGGTGTATGAAAGCTCAGATGAAACTCCATAGAGAATGTTCTGTAGAATACCTTATGCCTCTATGAAAACTCAGATGAAACTCCATAGAGAAAGTCCTATAGAATGTCTTATGCCTTGCATAGAACTTTCTCTATGGAGTTTCATCTGACCTTTCATACACTTCTTTCAACTAATAGGCTTATTAACAACCCTAAAGGCACCATAGCTTCTGATCAGACCCCACAGGCTGTTTATAACATTGCATGCCCTCACAATTGATGCAAAGCCTCATACTATGGTGAAACCAGAGTCACCATAGCTACTAGATGGTTATAGCACAAGTACAGGGATAACAAGTCACATACTAACCCAGATTATACTTCAATTTTTGCACAACATCAAAAAGTATCTGGACATGAGTTAGAACCAGACTCTGCAAAATTGGTGTGTACTGAGAAGCACGATGTTAAACGTAAGATAAAGGCTTACTTCATAGCAGAAGACTCCTTCACCATTAATTGTAAAGCATGTTTTGCTACATCAGATCATTCCAATGAATGAGTCATAACAGGCTATGATTATGAGAAATACATTTTCTCAAAAGCGCTTAGCCATTTTTATTGCTATTAATTTATACAGCTTTATGTTATAAGTATGTTAGCACTATTTAATATTATTATAATTTTTCTTATGGGTAGTTTTCATTAATGTAACTTTTTAACACCCTTATCATTCATCTAGATAAGTGTTATTCTGATTAAAAAAAATGAAATATAACACCTTACTTCATTTTCAGTAGTGTCCATTGTTCAAGCAATGACTTGGACAATGAGTCTTTTTTTCTGTTATTTTTTGGCTTTTCGAGGCAAGATTAAGATTAGTAAGAATTTTATCATATTTAATACAAAATTTAATACTTAATTATCACATACACAATTGTTTAATCTATTTAATCAGCTAACTTGATTGCACCTACCTAATAGTAGGACAGAAAAAAACTAACAAGCACAGTGAAAATTTGTAATATGTTTTTAATAACTTAAATAATCATTTATATTTAAATGTCTAAATGCATATATATAACTCAATATTTATAAATACAGTAACTAAATAATTAAAAAAATTATCCACTTAGGAGCGCTTTTGATTATCCCAGTAATCTTTGTCAACTAAAGCTTTGAAAGGCTAACTTTCCCACAATTTCGTGATCTTAACATTTGATGCTTGCCTGTTAATTAAGTCATGTTTATATTTCTATATATTAGCATCACTTCCTTTATTTTTCTTTTATTGTTATTTTTTTCAATTTGCAATATTTTTACATTATTAAAATTGAAATCAAAACCATAAATACATGATTTATTATGGTCGTAAAAACAGATGCTGAAATATTACTATCTACTATGCAATTTTGTTCCGATTTCTGAATTCATTTTAATAATAGCAAGTGTTCTTTAGTTCTTTTTTCCAACATACATCCTGATTCACCTATATATATACACTGCCACACCTACATATCCATTTATAAATGACACAATTTTTATTTATAAATGAGGTTTTATCTTTGGAGTTATTTATTAATTTGTTTAATGTAGGATATGTGAAAAATGCAATATCACATATATCTTTATAAATTTTCCTTATAAAATTTATTTGATCATTTAAAATATATGGGATTGATATCCATATTTTTTATTAATAAGAAAACAATTATAATCATAATCATATAATTATAATCATATATATAATGTTATTAAAGATTTTAATACAAAATATAAGAATAAAAATTTTAATAATAATAATATTGATTCTCCTGCTAATAAAAAAATACGGATATCAATCCCACATATTTCAAATGATCAAGTAAATTTTATAAGGAAAATTTATAAAGATATATGTGATATTGCATTTTACACGCCTCTACATTAAACAAATTAATAAATAACTCTAAAGATAAAACCTCATTTATAAATAAAAATTGTATCATTTATAAATGGATATGTAGGTGCGGCAGTGGATATATAGGTGAATCTAGATGTATGTTGGAAAAAAGAGCTAAAGAATGCTTGCTATTATTAAAACAAGTTCAGAAATCAGAACAAAATTGCATAGTAGATAATAATGTTTCAGCATCTGTTTTTTATGACCATAATAAATCATGTATTTATGGTTTTGACTTCAATTTTAATAATGTAAAAATATTGTAAATTGAAAAAATAGCAATAAAAGAAAAATAAAGGAAGCTATGCTAATATACAAATATAAACTTGACTTAATTAACAGGCAAGCAGCAAATTTTAAGATCATGGAATTGTGGGAAAGCTAGCCTTTCAAAGCTTTAGTTGACAAAGATTACTGGGATAATTGAAAGTGCTCCTAAGTGGATAAAAATTTTAATGTTTAGTTATATATTCAGTTATATAATTATGTATATTGCTTTAAAAATACAGATATCAAATTATATATATATATATATTAGAATTATATATATTGCTTTAAAAATACAGATATCAAATTATATATATATATATATTAGAAGAGGCTTAAACTCAGGACTTTCAAGATCCCTACAGCTATGCAGTCCATCTTATACAACTAATACACATGACCATCACTCATCAGTAAGTCCAGATCCCCATCTCACACACATATATTCTACCAGTGCTCTGTTTATATTAAGATAGCAAATCTTCAAACTTTAATGGACAGGCTTCAATCTTTTCCATCATCCAACTCTTCAGCTGTGCATATCATTGTGAATCCAATGATAGAACACTCAAATCCCTTGTTGATGCCAATATTATTGTCATATTCATGTTGACTTTAAGTCACTCTGACCACTCATATTTTCTGTTTTGTATTTGAATGGACATATTAATGTCCTATATGAGAGATCAGAGTGACTTTAAAATCAATATGGGAATGACAATAAAATTGGCATGAACAAGGGCTTTAAGGGTTCCATCATGGGATTTTCAATGATATGGATGGCTGAAGAGTTGGAGAGAGGAAAAGCTTGAAGCTTGTCCATTAAAGTTTGAAGATTTTCTATCTTAATACAAACTGGGCACTGAGTATATATATATTAGAGATGGTGGTCTGGACCAATTGATGAGTACTGATTCAGCACAAAATACATATTTTGGAGATCATTTATCTTTTTCACATGTATGTGGTCATGTGTATCCTTGTATAAGATGGAGTGCATAGCTGTAGGGATATTGAAAGTCTGAGTTGAAGTCCCTTTTAATTACATTAAATTTAATATAGACAATATTCTTATATTCCAATATTATATATATATATATATTCTTATATTTCAATATTATATATATATATAAATTGCATGAATAAAGATTGAGTTAGTGAACCTGGTTTTAGCAATTATACTCATAAAATTAATATTTAAGATATACTAAAGATTTTCAATTATAACATAATATTTGTTTTAAAAAACATTACATCCTTGAATTTATTATATACATACAGCTGCAAGTTTATGATCTTGAATACCTAAATATAATTTCAACTTTTTCACATATCTTTACATCAAAAGTTTAAACAATGTAAGAAAATATTTCATCTTTGTATTCATAGATGGCATCCTATTACATTTTGAGTTTTTTTTTCTATATAAAATATTTATGCAATATGTAATTAGATTAAATAATATAGAACATAACTACAAGCATTTAAAACAACACCTGAACTGATTAAATAATCAAAACTTCAAGCTATAGTTTAAATGTTTGAGTATATACATAATCTGACTATAATAAAACAAAACCTTGAAATTAATTGTAAAAAAATATAAATACCAATATATAAATAAATAAACAAAAGCTGTAGTCTCTTAAGGCATGACAGGCGCCCATAAGCTGGCTATTGGTATTTTCAAAATCGTAGAGTTAATTTCAACGTTATGTTTTAATGTAATAAAAGTAGAATTTAATAATAAAAATATTAGCAGTCAAAATTTACAATGTGAAGTAAGGTGTTTTTATTTCAGTTTTAAGAATTTAATTATCTTGTGATTATATTTACTAATATATCGTCATCTGAGGTCATAAATATTTATATAGAACCAGTTGCAATCACTAGCCGAAAAATATCAATATCACCAAACGCTAAATTATTTCAGAAGTTGTTTCCTGTAAAACAAACTGCTGGGAAAATTTAGTGTTTGGTGGTATATACATATAATTTTACGGGTTTTTCTTAGAAAAATAACTTTAATAAGAATCCAAGTGTTTGAATTCGGACAGGAAATTAAATACGGTTTTGATTGCAATATATTTTAACTTTAAACAAATGAGAATAAATAATTTTCAAATGTGAGATTGCCTCTTTATCTTGCGTTAAAATGCATATTTAAAATAGAAGCTTGTCATTTAAAAAGTTAATTGATTTTTGAATATTTGAGAGGGCAAGTATAGTGCTTCTGTTTAGACTCTCTTAAGTCTGCCATTTTACTTTCATAAACAGGCATGGCATGCATACGTTAAAACAAAAGTACTTTATTTGCACCATCATGCAAAAAAAAAAAAAAACAACAAATAATACTATTGACATAAAAATCGCAGAGATCTTTGAAATCTGCATTTTAGAAGTACTAACATATACTAATTAATTCAAAAAATATGAATATATTTTCGTAAGTGGTTAGTAAAGAAACAAAGCTCCTATTTCCGAAAATAAATGTATATTTTCAGTAGGCAAGTAAATGAATGAACACAGTAACAAATAAACATAAATAAAATTCCAATTTGAAAATTAGAGCCAACGAATCATTAAATGAATGCAATTAATTTTAAAAAGCCAAACTTGGTTATAATTTTATTGTTGTACAACTTTTTATAAAAATAGTTTTCTGGATAATGAACCAATGTGAAAATCGTTCTTAGATCTTTAGCAACATTTGTAACTAATCTCAGTCCCAAAACATTTAAAATTGCCAATATGGAATTTTTTAAGCAGATCATCTTATTATGAAACACTTTTTTTTTTCAATAATATTTTGGATTAATGAAATTCATTTCTTGATAACACTAAATAGTATTCCGAATTGGTTCTCTAGGGATGATTTAATTATTAGTGACACTTTGAAGACAAAAAAATTACATTATCAAGTAATCAGATTAAAAACTAAATGTAGGACTTCATAAACAATATAAGACTTGATGTAAAACAAAAGCTGAATGTTGATAGAAAAACTTCACAGCGATTCTGTACAAAATAGAAGCCTTAGCTAATCGCAATAATTTTAAATATTTTTTGATATTTTGAATATAGTATGTGAATCTGAAAAACCACTATCACAAACCAATGGAATACATTTTTTACATAATGATAATGATATAGTGACCACAAAGAGAAAGTAGTCTAATTTTTTTAATAATATAAGAATTCAAACCATTACATTTATTAATATTCTGAATTTATTGTTTATTTAAATTTGGAACAAAAATATCCACTTTGATGACATTAAACAACTTTTTTGTGATTATTAAATAAACAGGTGACAAGTTTAAATAATATCCTTAAATCTAGAATATTTAAAAGATGTTGCCTATGTCTTATCTTAAAAATTGGAAGAGTTTTTACAAGAACATACTACACAAAGTAAATGTATTATTTGAATTTTTTTTTTTTTTATTGTTCCAATTTATAAAAATAAAACAATAAAAAAATGAAGTAATTATCATATGGAATACTTTTGTTATCCACTATAGAACAAGTAAATTGCTTACATTAATAGATGTGTGTTAACAGAGTCTTTATAATTTTAAAAAATCTAGAAGAAATATTGTTGAAGATTTTGTCACATTCATATGTATTAAACACTATAAACAATAATAATTTTCAAATGCTTTTATATATATGATCAAGTCATTTAAATCGAGTAACCAAGAACATCTGTGCAATAAGGAAAGATAGGAAAGATTGTAAATTGTTTATATTAATTATAAAGCTGTGAGATAATGATATGCAAATGATCATTATTACTGGTTTTAATATTTGGAGATATTATAAATAAAAAACTGATGTAAATAGGATTGTGGACTAAATTTATCTTGTTTTTTATTGCATGATATTGATTTTTGAACAGTTTTCAGTTGAAGCAGCATCCATCTAGACAGAAAATAGTTTGATCTGCTATTTTTAATTTAAAATGATTCAAAGCAAAGTAGAGAATTTAATCATTTTCTTCTAGATTTATTACATGCTACTGAATCTTCTTTTTTTTTTTCAATTTAAATAGTGATTTAAATCATGGTTTTCATACAATATATAAACACATTAATTTAGTAATTAATATTTTTAAAAATTCTGTTAAGGAAACCATTTAAACATTTCTGTTTTCAGATGGTATTATTTTAAATTGTGGATAATTTTAAATATTTTAGTAGGTCGTTAGATGTTGAGACATAATACAGATTCAAATGTGTTGCTGAATTTAACTTATTATAAGGTAAGATATTTTATTATAATAATACAATTAATTTCAAATAAATTACTTATATATAGGGCTCTTATTATGCCAATTTTATTGAATGAAAGAAAATAGGTATTTCCTATTGACATAACATAAAGACATTGGAAAACTTATTTTATAGTTGTTTAGTAATAATGTAAAGTTGTAATGGCAAGGGTATAAGACCAACCACTAAATTTTTCAACTTTCTGGAACAATAATTTTCAATTTTCTATTGTGTTCTAACTATTTTAAATTTACCCTAAAAATAAGTGAAGAATGACTGAAATTAAAAAATATTCTTATGGGGAACTTTAACAGATATCCCCCCCCCCCTAATTCATTAGTTGTATAAAAGACCTTTTTTTGTTTAAATATCCAGAAAAAAACTGTATATATGGGAAATTGTTAATTGGTAATATTATCCTAAGTTCATAGTAAATATTAAAAAAAAAATTGTTTTTAACATTTGATAGAATAATAAATTGGACTTGGTTTACAAGAATAGAAAAATGTTTATATATTCATTAATAATTAATTAAATGTAGGAAGGATTAATTTTTCTTTGTATTTATTTTACAATCTCAATTTATATTTGTATATCAAATGTGTGTACAATGTATATATTTAGGTGGTTTGATTAAATATTTTTTTTACTTATTAAAATCCGTCTTGTGTGTGTAATTTGATCTCATTCTAATCAAGTAGTTTTAAACTTTATAACTATGAGTCAAGATTCATGTGTTTCATTGTGAAAGTATTGGGATGTAAAGAAGTGGCCAATAAAGAATAGATGTATATAAAATGCATTTTAGTCGGAGCACATCATTTCTTAAACTGCAATTGCACTTAGGTGTGAGTACTTCATATTCTATAAAAATATTGCTCACCTGAAGAAATATAATAGTTTTAAATTCATTAAAGGGGATGGTCATTATCAGTGATCTGAGCAATTAGAATAATCCAAATAATCACATGACATTGTGTGTTTAAAATTATAAATATAATTCATTTATGTATTAAAATAGGTTTAGAAATCTGGATTGATGTAGGGGGTGTCATGGATATGATTATGTGATGATAATTTATCAGGTTGTAGCATAAAATTTAAGCAAAGAAATATGCAAAGGAGTGAATAGAAAAGCATATTTTGTAATCAAATGGGCAAGAAGCACATAACTGGTTTAAGCATAGATGATCCCCTTCTCCTCCTATTGTCAGTTGCTTTTCCTTGCAATGTATTATTTATATTCTACCCTGAGTATTTTTGGGCTATTGGTAGAGCATAGGACATGGTATTGGGAGATATCAAGATCAGTTCTGGTGCTTGAACTTCTTATGAACTCCAGGGCAATAATGCCATATGAGTTTTTTTTTAAATTTATATTCCTTATTTTTTTAAATTTTTTTCCACATCTGAAGTCAGAATCATTTTGTTTTCAAGCATTTGAATCTACTCACCAAAACAACTGCTCCACTTTTTTCAAAGAAAAAATTTCCATGGTAATAATTCGAAAACATAATAATCACATCCGGTGCGATATATATTTATAGTATTTTGAATTAGTATGAAAACTAGAAGGGGGTATATTTGTGGATTAAATTTTTGGATATAATATCCGAAAATAACGATTCTATTTTTATATTTGTTCTAAGATGAATATTTACTTTATAATAAGTTATTAAAGTCTATAAGATTGAATTATATATATATAGTCTTATATAGGGTGAACTAGTAAATTAAATAAATTTGAATTATTTAATTTATATGTATCTATGAGAATTCTGTCTTATAGAATCAATGATACATACTTGTTCATATGCATACATATTGATATTACAAAAATATATCACTTTATAATAAGTAAAACATTTTTTTTAAAAAAAAAACTTACTTGTAAATGACGGTGTCATAGTTATATCATGATCCAAAAATTGCCCCCATTGCATAAAAAGATGTGACCAAATTGGCTGATCTGAAACTTTATTATCTACGATGTGAAAGCTAACAGCCCGGGCACATGGCAATGGTTCTCCAGTTATACTCATTTGTCGCGGAGCAAATAACCCTAGGTAAAAAATTGCTCAAATTACAATCATAAAATTATTTTTTTAACAATCAATATCTATCACCTAACTGTTATTTTTTTAAATATGCATATGTGTGTGTCAATAGATGCTTAAACGTAATTTTTTATTTTACTTCGCTAGGTAAGTGACGTAGTCCGTAATTAACAATTTTTTTTTTTTTTTTTGCAAAAGTGTTGTTTTGTTACCTTAAACAATTTTTATTTTTAAATGAATGGAATTAAGAATTGATTTTATTTTCAGGTGGTATAATAAAATTCATTGGACATTTGCTGATTCGAAAAAAGAATATTACAATTATTATTTAATAATATTGCAAACACACCATATATTCCCATGCTACATGCTGTGTTGATATCTTAGCAAGTTAAAACTTGAAAAATTATAACCGCATTTACTATATTTGATTCAGGTATTTGATACTTAGTCAATCCAAATAGTCATCTAATATTGGTAAATAAATGGGTGACATAGATAAAACTAAAAAAGTAGACTGCCCAAAACTTCATCATTGTCATACCTCATATATGAAGTATTTTTTGTTGTTATTCTGTAGAGGCACTTTTTTCCTATGATAGTCTGCTTAAAAGCTATTATTACAAGAATATATAAGATCGTATATAAAAATTACATATATACAATTATGACAGACAAAAATAAAGCATGGCCCTTATTCCCAGGAGGCTGTAACGTCACCAACCAAGGCAGCAGTTGGTGGCCGAAGGCGGAGGGTGCTAAGAATCCCCTGATTGCGGACCCAGGCTGCCATTTGATGACGACTTTTTATTTAGATACTTACAACTGCAGATCACTTTCAAGTGAAGGAAGATTACAAGAATTAAAAGAAAAACTGTCTTATATTAAATGTGACATTATTGGACTTTGTGAAGTTAGAAGAAAAGGAGAAGAAACAATTGATTTAAAAAGTGGACCTATACTCTATTATAAAGGCACACATATTGGAAATACAAGTGGAGTAGGATTCATTATAAATAAAAAGTGGAAGAACAATATTGTGGAGATTGATGGTGTATCGGACAGAGTGGCAAGATTAGTTATACAACTTAATAGCAAATACCAAATTCAGATAATTCAGGTTTATGCCCCAACAAGTTCTCATAGTGATGAAGTAGTAGAAGATTTTTATATGGATGTACAAAAGGCTTTTGATCAGAGTAATCAACATTTTAAAATTGTTATGGGAGACTTTAATGCTAGAATTGGTAGACAAATGAAAGATGAAATTGCTGTAGGTAATTTTGGTTATGGTAATAGAAATGAGAGAGGACATAGACTTGTGGAGTTTGCAGAAAAAGAAAAACTTTATATTATGAATTCATTTTTTGAGAAAAATGTTAAAAGGAAATGGACATGGAAGCATCCAAATGAAGGTACAGCAGAATTGGATTATATTTTGACTAACAGAAAATACATATTTCAAGATTGTAATGTTCTTAATAAATTTAACACAGGAAGTGATCATCGATTAGTAAGGTGTAAGTTACGTGTTAATGTAAAACTAGAAAGACAAAAATTATTAAGAAAAACAATATTTACAGTTGATATTCCTAATCTTCAGAAACATTCTAATGAATTTAAATTAGAACTTACAAATAGGTTTCAAGTGTTAGGAGATTTTGAACATGATACAGATTTGAATGAAATTAATATGAAAATAACTGATACACTTTTAAAAACTGCAACAAACATAGCTAGTAGAAAAAAGCAGCAATTGACTAATAAAATTTCTACTGAGACTAGAGAATTTATGAAGAAAAGAAGGAATATGAAGATATACAAAAATGATGTATTAAAAAGAATTGAATATCTCGAATTTTGTAAAATGGTACAGAAAAGAGTTGAAAATGATATAAGAAAGTATAACTGTGAAATAGCAAGGAAAGCTGTAGAAGAAAATAAAAGTCTCAAAAATGTTAAACAACATTTTGGTATTGGTAGGAAATTTATATCTGCAATAAGAAAAAAAGATGGAATTATTACTAAAAAGAGAGATGACATCATGAAATTGGTAGAAGATTTTTATCAAGAATTATATAGTAATAAAGAACAAGTACCTCCTATATCTATTACATCTTCCGAATTGCCCAGAATTTTAAATGAAGAAGTGAGACATGCAATTAAGTGTATGAAGAAAGGAAAGGCTCCAGGAAATGATGGAATTATAATTGATATATTAAAAGAAGCAGGTGAAGAAATAGAAACAATTTTAGCAAAGTTATATACCAAATGTCTAAATGATAAAGATGTACCGGAAGATTGGAAGAATGCAGTAATAATATTAATATTTAAAAAAGGTGATAAAGAAGATATTAGAAATTACAGACCTATCAGCCTTTTATCAGTTTTATATAAAATTTTTACCAAGATAATTACAACTCGTCTACAGAGAACTTTGGATTTCCACCAACCAAGAGAACAAGCTGGATTTAAAAGTGGTTTTAGTACAATAGATCATATCCAGGTATTGAGAGAAGTCATAGAAAGGACAAACGAATATGAGTTGTCATTATGTTTTGGATTTGTAGATTATGAAAAGGCATTCGATTCTATACACATTTCTTCAGTGATTAAAGCATTGGATCATCAAGGTATAGATCCAGGATATTGTCATATTTTAAAGAATATTTATAAAAATGCAACAGCAACAATTAGATTACATAATGATACTGGAAAAATCAACATTGAGAAAGGTGTAAGACAAGGTGACTCCATATCTCCAAAACTTTTTACAGCAGTGCTGCAAGAAGTATTTTGTGGATTAAAATGGGAAACTAAAGGAGTGAAAGTAAATGGAGAGTATTTAAGTCATTTAGATTTCGCAGATGATGTAGTTGTTTTTGCAAATAATGCTTCAGAGCTGCAGGAAATGTTGCAGGAGTTAGCAGATGAAAGTAGAAAAGTAGGACTAAAGATAAATGTTAAAAAGACTAAAGTAATGTTTAATCGATTTGCTCAAAATATGAAAATAAAGATTGATTATGAAGAATTAGAAGAAGTTAACAGTTACAAATACCTTGGTCAGATTATTAATACAGATGGAAACATAATGGAGGAAATTAATCATAGAATTAAACTTGGTTGGAGTGCTTTTGGTAGAAATAACTTGATACTAAAAGGAAATATGCCTATGTGTTTGAAAAGGATGGTTTTTAACAAATGTGTTTTACCAGTTCTTACTTATGGATCTGAGACTTGGACACTTAATAGAAGAGCAATACAGAGACTTCAGACCACTCAAAGGAGTATGGAGAGATGTATGTTGGGAGTAACAAGAAGAGATCGAAAACGCAATGTATGGGTAAGACAACAAACAGGTGTTACTGACCCTATTGAAAAAATGAAAAGATTGAAATGGAGTTGGGCTGGACATATTGCTAGAAGAAATGATAATAGATGGACAATTGAAATTTTAAACTGGATTCCAAAAGATTGTAAAAGACCCAGAAAGAGACCACATGTGAGATGGATGGATGAAATAAGAAAATGTGCAGGGGTGTTGTGGAGAAGAGAAGCTAAAGATTGGAGAAGATGGATTAAACTTGGAGAGACCTTCATCCTGCAGTGAATTGATAATGGTTGATGATGATGATATAAAAATTGCCGTTCAAAATTCATAAATAAATGTTTATCATTTTTGCTTAGAGGACAAATTATTATCATTTTTGCTTAGAGGACAAATTACAGACGACTTTAAATTACAGAATATAAATATATATATATTACAAATCGATGTTTGCATTTCTTCAAAATAATATACGTAAATTTATAAATAAATATTTGAAAATACTATACTTCTAAGTGACGGTTATACATATATTTTTTTATAAACTTTTAAGTACTGTATTTTCATATATATATGTATATATATATAGTATACATGTGTGATAAACTTATACTTTTAATTCATGCACCATAATTATAAAATTTTAGAAATTATATTACAATTTAATAGTCAAGCATTGGCAGTCAGCAATTATTTATAAGCTCACATGAGGATGGTGAAAGAAACTAATGTACTAATTAATGTCTAATCTATATTGCTTTCTGTGATCAAATTATCAAACAGAATTCTGGCAAGGTAGGAATTGGAAATCCATGTAATAACAATGTTAATGCCCTGAAAATGATTGATTGCACTCAGTGATAAAATATATTCATGCAGTTCTCACCAACACTCCAGAGTCTTTCTGAGCCAGACTGCGGATAACTTTTTCCACCCTAAAGTTTTTTTTTATTTAGAAATACAGTTCTTTGGTCGTGACTGACTTTTTTTCCGATGTAAACAACAATCCCAAATATCATTGACTTCAATTTTTAAAACTTTATTTATAACACTACACATGAAAAGAAACTTGCTGTCAGTTTTTTTTTTTTAATCTGTATTTTTTCTAATTAAATTTCAAGATAGATCTTTTAATTAATTAACAAAATAAAATATCTAATCAATAAATACACATTAAAAATATACTTTTTGGAAAAACTTCGATAAGAGAAAAAAAAATTCTCTTCTTTTTTATAAAAAAAAAATAAATGAACAGTAATTAAAAAAAATATTTGATATTTAATAAGTTCCATTTTTACAAGATATTTTTTTTATTCTTTTTAACATTTGAATGGATAAAGAAATAAAATATAAATATTTTTCTCATTATAAAATATATATATATACAATTAATAGAAAATTCTTCCACCATATATTTTATTACTTTTATGAATAAAATATATATGCAATGTGAGTGTGTGTGGCTATATATATTATGTCTGAAAACACATACTTTTACTCTTTATCTATGTTGGTTTATTTTAAGATGTTTATTAAGCTTTTTAATTAAAGCTGATATAAACTTGTGATGGGGTTCAACCATCTCCATATAAGCTTTTATTTCCTACATTGCAACTGTATTTTATGATAATCAATGATCTTATACAATTACAAAAATATATGGAAAGAATATATGGAATTAATGAATATTTTTAATATATATTTTAGATACTTTGCCATATATAATAGGCTTTTAAAATCACCTTAAAATATTGTTGAAGTGGAGAAAAATATTTATATTGATACAATTTTAAAAAAAAGTGTAAAGTACTAATGTGAGTTCTAATGTTTTAGAAATTAATAAACTGTTTCAAGTTTAGAAAAAAAAATATTGTGAAAGAAAATTATAGAATATATTTTTAACTAATAATTTGTTAAACGCATACTCATTCATTACCTAAGCAATATATATTAAGGCTATAACCTTAAGACTATGCGCTTAAGTATGACAGTAGGTATCTCTTCACCTGCTTCTTTTAATATATCAATTATAATTCCATCATTTCCTGGAGCCTTTCCTTTCTTCATACACTTAATTGCATGTCTCACTTCTTCATTTAAAATTCTGGGCAATTCGGAAAATGTAATACATATAGGAGATACTTGTTCTTTATTACTATATAATTCTTGATAAAAATCTTCTACCAATTTCATGATGTCATCTCTTTTTTTAGTAATAATTCCATCTTTTTTCCTTATGGCAGATATAAATTTCCTACCAATACCAAAATGTTGTTTAACATTTTTGAGACTTTTATTTTCTTCTGCAGCTTTCCTTGCTATTTCACAGTTATACTTTCTTATATCATTTTCAACTCTTTTCCGTACCATTTTACAAAATTCGAGATATTCAATTCTTTTTAATACATCATTTTTGTATATCTTCATATTCCTTCTTTTCTTCATAAATTCTCTAGTCTCAGTAGAAATTTTATTAGTCAATTGCTGCTTTTTTCTACCAGCTATGTTTGTTGCAGTTTTTAAAAGTGTATCAGTTATTTTCATATTAATTTCATTCAAATCTGAATCATGCTCAAAATCTCCTAACACTTGAAACCTATTTGTAAGTTCTAATTTAAATTCATTAGAATGTTTCTGAAGATTAGGAATATCAACTGTAAATATTGTTTTTCTTAATAATTTTTGTCTCTCTAGTTTTACATTAACACGTAACTTACACCTTACTAATCGATGATCACTTCCTGTGTTAAATTTATTAAGAACATTACAATCTTGAAATATGTATTTTCTGTTAGTCAAAATATAATCCAATTCTGCTGTATCTTCATTTGGATGCTTCCATGTCCATTTCCTTTTAACATTTTTCTCAAAAAATGAATTCATAATATAAAGTTTTTCTTTTTCTGCAAACTCCACAAGTCTATGTCCTCTCTTATTTCCATTACCATAACCAAAATTACCTACAGCAATTTTATCTTTCATTTGTCTACCAATTCTAGCATTAAAGTCTCCCATAAAAATTTTAAAATGTTGTTTACTCTGATCAAAAGCCTTTTGTACATCCATATAAAAATCTTCTACTACTTCATCACTATGAGAACTTGTTGGGGCATAAACCTGAATTATCTGCATTTGGTATCTGCTATTAAGTTGTATAACTAATCTTGCCACTCTGTCCGATACACCATCAATCTCCACAATATTGTTCTTCCACTTTTTATTTATAATGAATCCTACTCCACTTGTATTTCCAATATGTGTGCCTTTATAATAGAGTATATGTCCACTTTTTAAATCAATTGTTTCTTCTCCTTTTCTTCTAACTTCATAAAGTCCAATAATGTCCCATTTAATATAAGACAGTTCTTCTTCTAATTCTTGCAATCTTCCTTCACTTGAAAGTGATCTGCAGTTGTAAGTACCTAAATAAAAAGTCGTCTCATCTTATTAAAATTATAACTAATATATTATTGCAGACATTGTATTAGAATAATTTACAATATTTTAAAAATTAGAAAGCAATTTTAATATTTTAATGCAGAATTTGACAGATTTATCAGAGATCAACGTTTATTCATTTGCATTTTAAATGGAAATTTTAATAAAAAATGACCATCTTATTACAGTCACTTTGCCCTGCCAATTGCTCAATGATTGAAGTGCCTACTGTTGTCATGATAAACTCATTTTTTGAATATTTAAAAAATCCAAATATGAACATTAAATTTTTATTCATTTGCCAGTGTATATTACTACCAAATGGAATTCAATTTATTGAATTCTGATATAGAATATATGGTTTAATTCTAAAATCAAAAATTGAAAGATTACATAAAGTCTCAACAGAAAGAACAATTAAATATGAAGTAGCACTGGAGAATTGATTTTTAAACATTTTCAATTTTTCCAACATAATTTGAGTGACCATATGTCTATCCAAAGCTTTTTCTGAATCAGAACTCAGTTTTCAAAGCAGATTTTGAAATTAAGAGAGGGCTAACTGTAATAATTTTTGAAAAATAATAAAGAAAAAGGTATGTATTTAAAAATAAACAGAATGTATTTAATATAATTAACTTTTTGATAGCGGTTCCAAAAAAAAATTAAATAATTATTTTCACCCAAAACACATTTACAAAATTTTAACTTCTTGCAGTTGAAATAAATGATCTGCAAATATTTTCTGTTTGCTGAGAGTTGTTTATATTCCTTAGTAATAAATTTCATGCAATTAATATTTTTTTGTAAAAAAAACAACAACATTACGAACCAAAAATATATATATATTACACACATCTTTTTCTCAATCCATGCAAGTATCCACCATCATACATATATCTTTAAGTTTATATGCATTTTCATATGTTCGAGGAAATAAATAGTTGCATAAATACATATTTATTATTATTAATAATAAAATAAAATAAAAAATTAAAATTATATGGGATAGTCATTTAATATGATCACCCAGATTTGTATATATACCTGGAGAAGAGACTCAACACTACTGAAAATACAAAAAAAAATAATATCAATGCTGTGTTTACAAATAAACAAAGAAAAATGGATAATATCTGTCACATGTATTTATTTAAAACCAAATGAATTCACTATAACAATTTTCTGTGTTTGTTATTGAAATAATACTATATTGTAGATGATAAAAAAATCTTTAGTCAATTTTAATGAACAAATAATAGTAATTACTTTTGGTTTTTAACAAAACACACCCACACAAAATGCCCATTGAATAGATAGTAAAAATATTTTAGCCTATTTTAATGAACAAATAATAGTAATTTCTTTATTTTATTGAAAATAGATAGCATAACAATGAATATCTTTATTACAATATTAATATTACCTATATTCTTTATTACTTTTTACAATGCTTTTTTACAAGCTACTATTGACAATTTTGATTGTCCCAGCAAATTTCCTCTTTAGAACTTCAACTTTATAAGATTTGGAAATATAAATAGAAGTTCTGAAAAAGATTTCTGGGACAATCGAAACTGTCAATAGTGGGTTGAAAAAAAATATTGTAAAAAATAATAAAGACATAGATGATATTAACATTATATGATTTGACAATGCAATAAGAAAGATAAATATGGTTGTTTGTAAAAATTTTTGGAAAGGTTTATTATTGTATGCACATCAAACTCTACTAGATTTTGTTAGATTGTAAAACTTTATTTTTAAGTATTTATTACTGCTTTCAGATCAAGTATCTGGTAGAGTTTTTGTGTAAACAAATGACAAGTATTGAAAATTTATACATTGAAGATTTTTTGAGATTTTAGCACAAGAAGGGGGGGGGGGCAACCGATTTTTTTTTAATGTTATCTTACTATTTTCAGAGTGTTTGATGGGCGTTTAGTGGTTACTCTCAGATATGTAAAAATAACCCCAGATTACATATTAAATGATTGCCTAGTAATTTATGTGTGATTTAAATGTAATTTACTATCAAATAATTTTTTTAAAAATTTGGTACTTCTATGCATCAAAAAATTGATACTGTAATAAAAAATTATACAGCTAAAAAGAAATATGCTTAAAAGTATTTTATAGATTACTTTTTTTAATAAATGTTGCTTTAAAAAAATAATTAAATGAAAAAAAAAATCGTCATTCACTTTTTACTTTTATATTTCATATGTAATTGACGTTTTAATAATTGAGCTTTTTCTTTCAGGGCATAAATATTTTTATATCAAGTGGTTGATACAGTTATGGAAGGGAATTAAAACTGCATTTGTTTTTGTTTTCTTTTTAATAACTTTCAGTTTAGAATTGAAAGAGTTTTAACTGTTGCACATTGTTTCCAGTATACAGATATTTTCAACTTCTTTACAAAAATGCATTAACATTATTATACTCTAATTATTTTTATTTTTAGTTGCTGCTAATGTAACAGAAACATGACATTACAAGCTGCCAATATACCATTTTAGGTTTTATTTGTATTAAAAATAAACTTTTATTGTACAAACACTATTTCTTTGCTTTTGGATATCAAATGCAATTGCAAATCACTCAAACAGCTTTATAGATAAATTTAATCATTTTATAAAAAAATGTATTCGAATTATTATACAGCGTCTGTCATTGTGTAGGTTTTCTGTTTTTATTTGAGATGGAAATACTTTTTGTATGAAATTATGCATTCTTTTTAATATTATGTATAAAGTAATGTGAAGAATAAATATGTAGTTCAGGAATTCACACTGTATCTGGGTTAAATGTATTTCCATTTAATTTATTATCAACTTTTTTTAATATATGCAGTACGGGAATTGTAGACTTTGTTAAATTTTTGCAGATAATGTAGGATGCAATCAAAGTGTTTATCAAGTACTACAACTGATTGTAAACCTATATAGAACTGCTGGAAGAATTCATATTTATTCAAAATAATGTAAAGTTATAATTGCGGAAATAAGATGGAATAAAATTACTGTGTTTTATAAAACAAATCAACACTAAACCATTAATAATCTGCTAAATTTAACTGAAATAGTATTGCTTTTATCTACTTGTAGTATTATCTACAATACAAAAAAAATAGACATTTGTAGCTATAATTAAAACAGCATTATTTCTGTCTATTTTAAAAATCTTTTCCATTCAATAACACACGCACTTATACATATATATTACCGTCTTCATAAGCCGCTGGCAAAAGTCGTCTTAGTTTCGTAAAAATTCTTCCCCATATAGGATTAATTAAGTTATTACAGAATCCATCGAAGGAACGGTATTTGACGTTTCTTTTAAAACAATCTGGCAATAGTTCATTATACTTCTGATGAGGGCTAAAAAAAGAAATGTCTTTATATAAGAATATCTGCTTAAATGCAATATATAAATACATAAGCACGTTTTATATAAGCAACAGTTCTTATAATAACATAAATATTTTTTTTATAATACATACGTTTATATGATAAAAATTAATATGTTCGGGATCAGACATATGTCTGGCAACCGTTCAATTATATAAATAAATTAATAACACGAACAACACACGTTTAATAAATAAATTCAAGAGTTTATTTACTCTAAATAACAATAATATTAATAGACAAAATTAGTAAATCAATTGGAAATTTGCTAGTTGAAGACAATATCAATCTTAATCACATAATTCAGATCTCAGAAGATATATATAAGAACAAATTATAATATATATATATACAGTAGAGAATGTGTAATAAAATAAATTGTACAAGAGTATGTAGATAATTATTAACTGTTATGGTAATAAATTTGGTCTAAAACAAGATTTATTGCTTTGCTAAGTCAGGCTTTCAATATGTGCATCTTTCTAAAAGCATGACTAATATTCACTTTAGTCGTTCGTGGGCAAAGATACATCGTATAGAAGCCTGGCTTAGCAAATTGATAAATATTGTTTTAGACCAAAATTTATTACCGTAACAGTTAATAATTATTTATATACTCTTGTAGAATTTACTTTATTATATATACACAGCTTTACAATTATTGACAACAATACACGATATCAATGTTTCTTTAAACTCTAATATTATATCGATCGGTCATTTTAATTATCACTCAAGGAAGCACCTTACTGCTTACACATATCTCTTGAATTAGAATTAGATTATGACTGGAACTATTTTCTACTACTAATATTTGTCTATAATTGCACAATCAGATTTCATTTTACATTTAGAGAATTTAACTAATCTGCTCTCAACTCAAGATTTCTAAGTCTTGCATTGGTTGTCGAGAGGTCAGCGCGACTGCCTTGCACTTGCAGGCAGTTGCCCGGGTTGTGGGTTCGCATCCTGGCCGATGCTATGACACTTAAAAAAAAAAAACAACTCAAGATTTCTATTTCTTCTTCATATTACTATTTCCATGACACATCATTAGAAGTTGGTTGATTTAAAATTTTTCTCACCCATATTAATAATGTGATGATATATATCATTTATTATTAAAATTTTGTTTTTATTTTAAATCATATTCATTATAAATGTACATTCTATAAGTAAATTGATTTTAAATTTTAACTCATCAATATAAATAGTAATGTTCCAGATATCATTTATTACTAAAATTTTCTGTTGTTTTTTAATTCATATGCATTATATAGGTACATTATATAAATAAATTGGTTTTAAATTTCAATCATCAACATAAATAACAATATGCTAGATATAATTTGTTGTTGTTAAAATTTATGCTATACTGCAAAATACATAGTACACAATGAATGCTTGAAATTAATTTTATTGTATTTTGTTCTCATAAAAAACATTTATAAATATACACATGATGTATTGTATTAGTGTTTAATATTTAATGTTGTAATTTAATATTCTCCTTCAGTAAATAATTAATCGCTTCATCATAAGAGACTTTAAAGGTAGAACAGTATATAAACATTTTATATTTGTATTATATGTGCAAATTTCTTTATATGTGAGATTAGAAGTTGTTCTTATATTTTTTTATTAACAGAAGTTTGGTATATTAAGAGTTGTGCAATCTAGTGACAAACACTTACTAAATCTTCAGAATTAGTGGTGATATAATAAAAGGTATTAAATCTTTTGGGCCATAATAAAAGCCCTAATGTAGATAATAAATCTAAGGAGTTAGTATTCACAGTTCAATAAAGAAGTATAGTTTAATAGAAAATGGTGTGTGTATATATATATATTCAATGCAGTATGAAGAGAATTCTGAGAATTTTGTGTAAAAGTTAAATGACCTGACCTTAAAGAACTATCTATGATTCTGAACTGTTATTTTAAGAAACTATTATGATTTTCCTTATTTTTTTTGTTATTGCGTCTCTTGGGTTAAACAGTAAATGGTTCTTATTCAGATACAACCATCAATCCATGTCTATTGTTGTCAAACATTGTAAATGTGAATGATATTGAATTAAAATAAAAACTTAGAAAAGAAATAAATATTGTATGTTTGAATATAACTACTGCGATTTGGAAAGAAAATTAAACCACAATCAAAATAAAGAATATACCATTCATTTTATATAAAATGACTTTGTGATTTATTTGAAATTTATTTATTTGTTTATTTCCTCTTTTCAGTACAAAGGTCATTAGGCAATGTTTGAGACTGAGAATTTACTTATATGATAATTTTTGTGTTTTGTGAATACTCAAATGTATGATTACTTGCATAAGCCACAACTAATTAATATATGTTTTGCTTATAATCGTCCTTCTGCAAATATAGGTTGAATTCAATAAAATTCCCCTTGTTTCCAATTTATATTTTGGTGAGTAATCAAGTCTCATTAGCCATGTTAAACCGTGAGAGTAAGTCAATTAAGGTATTTTACCATCACTCTTTGGTATTTATGCATACTTTGCATACAGTTAGTCGGATAGATAATGGGCCATATTTTACTCATGCTCTATTAGAATTGTTATTTTGTCTTGTAGATGCTGTCCATTACAATTAGAGTCCAATTCATTACAATTGACTCCAACGATTGGGCTATTTTATTTTCATTGCACATTTTCAATCCTTTACAATTTATACATAGTTGGTGCTCAGTTTATATTAAGATAGCAAATGTTCAAACTTTAATGGACAGGCTTCAATCTACTCCACCATTCAACTCTTTAACCATCCATACCATTGAAAATCTGATGAGGAATGTACAAATCCCTTCTTGATGACAATATTTCTGTTATGCCCATGTTAACTTTAAGTCACTCTGACCCATCATATATAGAGAGAGTGGCAAGCTGAAAGGAGGTTGAAAGTCTATGTTCAAATCCCCTATAATTACATCTAAACTCTAAGTATATAAATTATACTTGTAGTCAAATATTAAATATAATTGTAAGCTAAAAGATCCATTTTATTCCATTCAATTATCCAAACTAAGAATCCTCCCCTCTCTCCCTTTTTAATTTATTTTTTCAAATCATGAAACTTTCGCTTTGAAGTTATCTCATTCACCTTATATTAACAAAGAAGTAATAATTAATCAATTTATAACACGATGAGAAAAAGTTGCTTACTCAAGATCATCCACCATTGAGGCATCACAGTTTTTAAGATCCAAGGCAGTTCCACGTAGATCAAGAGTCTTTAAATTGATTGAAGCGTTTTTAATACCTTTTCTGAAAAATAATAATTATGTAAAGTAAAACTTAAAAACTGAAATAATTATAGTGAGTTTCAAAGTGTTATAATATTCCCTAACAAAATATCTGCAAATACATATAAAACTTACTTTTTAATAAAACGTTTAAATACATTTTCAGTTATTAAAGCAATTTTAGCAGCTTGAAGTGATGTGTCATCATTCCCTTTAAAAGCATTTAGGAAAAATGCTGCGCTACCCTGTTGAACAGTGGGGATAAGCGGCTCGGCGCAGTTTTCTGGTAATTCTGTAATTTTTAATTTAATTAAAAAATGGTTTATTATATTTTAGCTTAATAATTAAACAAATAATGCAAGAGATTAATATATGAAAACATATAGAAAATTGACTGGTAATAAAAAACATATTAATAAAGATTAAATTAAAATCGCAAAAAAAAAAAAAAAATAAGAAAAAAGACAATATTAAATAGCAATGATTAAACAATAGTTTAATATATATGAACACAAATATTAATACACGGTTCTTTCTTATTTTCTGTCCTGACACGGCTAGAGACGTCATTTCCGCAAAAATTGCAGAAATATTCAGAGTAGGGGGCCAAAAGCAGACGACGCAACTTCTGGCCACTAGATGGCGCTGTTCACCATGCGTATGCACAGCAACAGTAGAGCCGTTTAGATAGGGGAATTTAGGAAGAATAATATTTTATTTGTATTTTTACAAAATGCCCATCTATGAGATAATTTGTAAGTTATTATACTTTAATTTTTAGCAGGAAAAAATATTTATTTTGTCTTTGGATAACGAATACAAGCTATAAACATGATTTTATATATAATATAAGGATCAACTTACATGTTTAGAAAAAAAAACCATGGTTATAAATATTTTTATTCTAATTTTTACTTATATTAGATTTTTTTTTAACAAATAAATAAATACATTGATAATTTACAAAAATTGCTTTTAATTTTTTGGCAAATAAACTTTGCCACTTTTTCCCCCCTCCCCACCAATAAAAGAGCTATTCTAAAACTTAATATAACTTTTTCATTTTCTATTTATTTTCTGAACAATAATTGAATTTATTTATGATTAATCCTTTAATAGGCATAAGTTTGTCTAATTTTAAATCGCTTTTGTCAAATGATGAGATCATATGGTATTTGAGTTGATTTATTTATTTATTTATTTATTTTTAATTACTAATTAAGATTCATTAGAAATGAACAAATAAATCCAGGCTTACATGACATGACATAATAAACAATTGAATAATGCCAAAAAATATATATTAAAAAAAATTGCATATTGTGAAAATGTTGTTATTCAATGAATTTTAATTTTATTTAAAAAAGACAGAGTAATTTATTGCTGGTTTGTTTTTTTTTTTTTTAATTTATGCTGAGCATTAATAAACAATAATATAATAGTAATTATACTATTTTACAGATTTTAAAGCCATAATTAACTATTTAAAAAAATGTATAAGCTTATTACATTTTTTGTTCACGGTATAAAATGATCACTTTTAAATTAAGAGGATATTTTGACTTAGTATTATAATGTTACACTTGAAGGCAATAGGTTCCTGAATTATTTCCTAGGTCAAGCTATCATTTTATTGTTCTGACAGCCTATGATTTTTTTAAAAATTACTCTAATCGTTTTTATATGCTAAATCTTAAGTATAAATGAGTTTGCTTGTTTTTACTTCTCGAAGATTAGAAATATCTTCATATTTTAACGCTGACTGTCTAGATTACAAAAACCAAATATCGCAAATATGAATAATCTATAATTGTATTATATATATATTGGACTATTTCCATCACCTAATATTAAGTATTGGATGTCTTTAGGATAATTTAACTTTCAGTGTTAGTAATAGCATACAGGTTAGTATATGCACAACGTTTCTCGAGAAGTATTATTCTCTTCTCTTCTTCGGGTGTTACTGGCCTGACCAATGACAGTACTAGCATGGTAATCGAACCTGGACCCTTAAATTCAATATTCAAGAATATAAGGATCCAGGTTTAATTCTCATGCTAGGGATCCAGGTTCGATTTTTATGCTAGTATTGTCACTAAGCAGGCCAACAACACATGAAGAAAAGAGAAGAAGAATACCTCTCAAAACATTGTACATATACTAATCCATGTGCTATTACTAACAATTGAATGTAATTTAGAAATTTAAATAAAGGTAAATTTTTCTAAAGACATTCACTACTTAATATTAGATGATAAAAATATTCCTATATATAAATAAAACTAAAATACCCACATCACAAACCTTCAGGAAAACATCAAAATATGTATAATATTTTAAACAGCAATTGCTTCTTTTACCCACAAGAAACAAGAATTAGATTAAATTAAATGTTGAAGCATTATTATTATTATTTGTTTATTTCATTGAATATTTCATGACTGACAAAAAAAACATGTTTGACCATTTTCACCTCTATTGCCATCTGATTTTCACCTCTATTGCCATCTGACAAAAAACATGTTTGACCATTTTCACCTCTATTGCCATCTGACCAATGACAGTACTAGCATGATAATCGAACCTGGACCATTAAATTCAATATTCAAGAATATAAGGTTCCAGGTTCAATTCTCATGCTAGGGATCCAAGTTCGATTTTTATGCTAGTAAAGTGGGTACTTTTAAAAAAATATATTGTTTATGTTAAATCGTTGGTAATTTGTTGTTATTATTAACATTAGGGAATAAGAATCTATAGTTAATGAAGAACAAAAGATAGTAAACTATACTTTTACAGAACTGATTTTATATCTATGCAGTTTTTAAGTATATTGATATGGGTTCAAAACCTAATGCTGATTTGAGTTTTATGATTTTAGTTTGGCAGATAAAATAGAGTTAAAAGTCATTGCTGAATGCCTATCTGTATTCATTCTAACTTTGAGTAGTAATCTTCATTGATTAAGACAAAAGTCAAAACCATGTTTGACGGTGGATATTCAATATTATGGATAGGTATTTTATATGCATCTTGTAATTACTGATTACTCAAGTTTATACCAAATAGCAGTAGTGTGGACAGCTGCATTTGTTTTATGCTGTTTAAGCTGAATATTTTGCAATTTACTGTTATTATTAAAGGATAGAACTAATTTTATTTTCAAATATTATTTCACTACGTAATCACACAGACACGTAATGCAATGTTTTTATAACAATATTAAAATTAATGTAAGCTAAATAATTAATAAAATAAATTAACAAAATAAAAAAAAATACTATATCAGATGGTGTAATTAATTAATAATCATTTCGGTTCAGAAAATTAATAACTAGGAAGATATAAATAACTTATTAAAATATAAAAAAAATTTGAGTGGGAGTAAAGACACCCCCCCCCCCAAATAAAAATAAAGGGAATATTTATAAGTTCTTAATGTATAGTTAAACTGCTACATTCATTGTTTATATTAATTATATGCCATTCAAAAAACAATAGAATCAAGCAAAAAATAAAGAGATTACTATTCACAATTAATTAGAAAGATTTAAATATTAAGTTTTATTGGGATTATTTTTATTTAAACATGTAGAAAACATTAACAAAAGACAAATAATTATATTATATATTAATTAAAAGCTGCTTTTGCAGCAGTACATGAAGAGTACTAGAAATAAATTAGAAAATAAACACTGTCTTTTTTTTTAAAAAAAAAACAACAAACAAAACATTTTTAGATATTTATTTTTTTTGTACTGTCTTAATTCAAATAATGTAATAAAATCTAATTTGCACGCCTAAATAATTTCAAGTTTTCTTTTTATTAGAATTAAAATAACACTTTATTGATTATATAACACGTACATCTATCATAGAAAAAAATGCATATCACAATTTAAACTTCTGCATTTGCTTTACTTTAATTTAAAAAAAAAAAACAAAAACAACTGAGCATTACTATTTGGTAAAATGTTTAAAATTAATAGTTAGTATTTTTATTCTCATTACAACAGTAATTATTAGAATTAGAGAATATTGGTGAAAAAAGTGTAAAAAATTAGAAATATATAAAACTATGAAACATAGTAAAGTTTACTTTTCAAAGCTTAAAAAGGGGTGATTCCTATAAGAGAATATCTATACATAAAATAATATGGGGAATTTGTCTTGGTAACTAATTAAAGATAATACTGAAAACATTAATAATTTACACCGATATTTACAGCTCAAAAATAGAAATTTATAATATAAACGATTTTTGGCTTTTAGATATACATAAACAATAAAAATGCTTTTAAAATTAAGATTGTTCAATGAACAAATTTAATGTTGTGTAAATAAAACAAAAAATACTTATAAAATTTAAGGCTGTGAAAGAAAAAAAAAATATTCATAGAAAAACATGGTAGTTAACAAGTTCAATTGGTTTATTAACACAGTTGTTCTAAACTAAATGAAAATATATATATATTATTGCATCAAATAACGGAATATAAAGTATACAATAAATCACTCATTTTCATTGTCCTAAGTTTGGACAATTTTACGTATAATATTAAATTGTGCTTTAATAATTACAAAATTATCTATAGCAATTAATTATAAAGTGAAAGTTAAAAACATTTTATTTTTTTTGTCTTGCATTGGTGGTCGAGAGTTCAGCGCGACTGCCTTGCACTTGCAGGCAGTTGCCCGGGTTGCGGGTTCGCGTCTCGGCCGATGCTATGACACTTTAAAAAAAAAAAAAAAACATTTTATTTTCACTGATTGTAAATAATTATTTCCAGCTCAGTCAATTTGCATTAGCTTAACAGAGCTGAAGATTTCGTTTGTTTATGATAAAATACAAATAGCATTTTGATGCTAAATCTAGTATTATTTTAATTTTTAAAGCTGTAAGTAAGTCATGACCTGCAAAGGCAGCTTCATAATTACAATGATAATTATAATTTCATGTATACTGTCATCAGATCATTGTTTAGTTAATACTAACTGATACCCATTTCCTAACCAATAACTGGGTATATCATTAGACTGATTGTGAGATTACTTCCTGAAAGAATAATTAAAAATTTGCTTTTGACTTAAAAAATAAGATTTTATTATTGTCAAAAAAATATATTCAAAAACACTGAGTTTATTTAAAATTTTATATTTATTTACAAAATTTAATAAAATATTGACTTCAATCCATTTTTAAGTAAACATTAAAAATTATTATATATTTTATCAATCGATGATAAATATAGCAATATTTTATAAAATGATTTAATGGTCACTAAATTAATTTGCCTTAATAAAAAGTATACATTTTATTTTAAGATAATTCTTTTATGTAGATGAATGCAAATTTATAACTAACACAGATAGTCATCTAATTTTCATAGAAAATAAGGATTAATACAAATAGTATTTGGTTGATCAATTGTGAATCAATACATTGAATGTTAAAATATAACAGTTCTAGTTGAACTATAATCCCCATAGTGAATATGAAAGTCATAATACTTTTATATTCATATTTACTCTTATCCATACTAGATCTATAAATATCTAACATAAAAACCTCTAAAAGATTAATAAATCAAATGCACAGGAAATAAAATTTACCAAAACATACCAGTGTTAATTTTTCTAGTTGAAACTCAGTTTGATTTTTTTTTAGAAATATATGATTAGTATATAACTGCAAACTATATTTGAATAAATTATATTAACCTATTACGGAGAATGAATTATTAATTTGAAATAAAATATTATCAATCTTTATGAATAACAAATAAACTTTTCTACCAAAACTACAGCAGCCAACAATAGTCTCATTCAATTGTTCTTTGGATTTAAATATAAATGCAAGTTCAAAAATAATTATTAACAATATAAGAATTATCTCTTCATTTTTTATAATTGGTCACTATATAGTAATCAAATCTATCAAAATTTGAATGCAGTTAATTAACTTAAATTAAATATTAGTGATCATCAGTATAAATGCAAATAAGATTATCTCTATCACAAACATATTATGAACACCATCATTAATTGATTATAGAGTAATAAACAATCATTGGTATATCTCCATTGCAGGCTGGTATACAAATATCACTGATAGATCTATAATTGAGTTGTAATCTAGTATTCTTTCCACATAAATACTGACACTATCAACATGTTACTACTTTCATACTACTTGAAAATTGAACACTATTATCATGACACTTCAACAGTGAAAGTAACTGAAGTTTCTCACCTGGTGCATTTCCTGTGTAACAAAGGGCTAAATGATTTAGCTCAATAGGTTTCTCAAAGATAAATAGAGAATATAGAGTAATAATAATGTTTTTTATTTTAATCAAGAAAAGATCAGTGAGTAAAAAATTGGTCATGTTAATTTGTTTTTCTTATCATCTAGTGACAGTATTTAATGTATCTGGTACATAAATATAATATAAAATGAATGGCTACTATAGGAGAAAGATTAATAATTTAAAGATTGAAATGGAAAATGTGTTTTGTATTATCATCTAGAAACTTTATTCAATGTTTGCAATAATGATCTGTGTTATAAAAAAAGTTACTTATCATCTGTGAATTATAATATCAAAGATACCATTTTAGTGTGCACTCTGTGACGTTTTTGTATGTAAGAAGCCACCAAATCACTACTGACGTACTAAGTGATAAATTTAATGTTTTATAAACCTAACTTAATAGATGAACTATCTAATTGTTGCAAATTCAATATGTGATTAAAATACATATAATATTAGGTGAATTAATGGTATCATTTTAATATATACTGCACACTGTTTTTGACCAGTATTGTCAGACTAAGAGATAAATCTAACATTGATAAACTTAACTTAATAGCAAAAAGAATATGTGATTTACCCAAACATACAAAGTAAAAATGCCAAAGGTTTAGACAGGTTTCATTTTCTTTTTTAGATTGTAGTCTTTATTTTCATATTGACAAGCCACAAATCTCACTAATAAAAAAATTAAATACTGCCTAATGCTATACTACTAATAATAAATGAAATAAAAATTTATATAACATTACTTTACTAACCAAAATACTAAATTTTACTAAAATTCTTTCACAACTATGGTTTCTTCTATTCAAAAGCACTATTCGTTAATATATGAAACTATTGTTTTGGAAGAATTTTAGTAAAGTTTAGTTTTTTGGCTAGTATTGTAAAGTTAGATGAATTTTTATTTTATCTAATATTATAAGTATTTAATTCATTCTTTACTGTTAAGTTAGGTGCTATTGATGTTAGATTTATGCAATGTTAAATTAATTATTTTGTACAGGGGTCAGCAATTTTTTTTTTTGTAAAAAGCCATTTTTAGAATTATGTTTATCAAAATAATACTTATGGAGCCGCTATTTTTAAAAATTGAGCTTAAAATGTGCTTGTTGTTGTTGAAATGAGTTTATTTGTGCTTCGCTTAAAGGTGCTATAGTAAAATACACTGCAATTCAATTATTTATTATCATAGTTACAATAGTCGTAATTATAATTACAAAATATAATTATTAAAAAAAATTAGTGATTTTAAACCTTCTTACATGTAAATTAACATTTTCCTTTGGTCAAACAATATGCTGGAATTTCAAATATTTTATAATATGTTTAACTTGTAGGAAAAATAAAATTAAAATATATACTTCATAAAAAAATAAGAGCAATACATAGTTTCTAATGAGATTTTTGTTGCTAAATTTCTTGAGAAAGTTTTCAAAATTCGGTAAATATGAAGTTACTTTCATTTTCAAACAAGATGGCAGACTCACACTGTTAAGCTGATTTCTTAGTTTATTTTTAATAAAATACATCTTCGAAAATGTCTCTTTGCAAAAATATGTCGACAGAAGTTCAAATGCATAAGTTTTTAATTGAATATAAGTATGAGACAAACTATTCAAAGTATCAAAATCAAATTAAAATTGCCTTTTAAGATTTTCTATCTCAGACCATTTATGTTTTTTTTTCCATCTGTCATATCATTGACCCAGACGTGAACCCACAACCGTCTGCAACCAACTACTTGCTTCTAAGGTGGCTGCGATGACCTCTGGGCTAACAACAAGACCATTTATGTTGAGAAGCAAAAGTAGGCTTCTGTCTTTCCATATTTTTTAATTCACTTTTAAAATTTACACATTTTGAACTCCATATTTCCTTGAATTTTAAATATGCTAGTTCTAGTTGAAAAACTGCTTGATCAATATCATTAAATGATGAAAAATTCAATCGGTAGACTGTCTTGATCTCAATGGTTTCAATAAAAACGATAAGCTTGCCTTTTCCTTTCTAAACTCTAAATCTCTCACCAAATTTAGATTGCATATTTGCCACTCTTTGCAAGAAATATGTTAAATCTATTGAAATATGATTTTGTTGATATTTTTTCAACATAGGACAATGGAGTAATGTGCCTTTCTCTAAGTCAGTCATAAACAAACATAATTATTGTTCAAAAATAAGTACTTCTAAAAGCAAAATCGTTGTATTATTCTTCTCTTGCAGTTTTTTTTATTTATTGCGTTTAAATGTAAAATTATGTCCATCATAAAATAAACTTTTTGTAACAAATTGTGATTTTTAAGTTTAACATATTCATAATCTTTTTGATTTAAAAATAATTTTATTTCTTCAAGGCAAGCAGCAAATAGCATTAACACTACTCCTCTGGAAAGGTCTTATTTTATTGTGTAAAGAAGATCAGAATATTGGCTGTTGACTTCGTTAAAAAATTCATTTTGTTCACAATTTGTACAACTAGGTCCATAACTAATGTTATTTACTTCAGAAAGGTTTGTGAACAAAGTACATCTTCATGGATTATGCAATAAAAAGAAAAAAAAATGTCATGCATAATTTGTTTTTTAAGATTGTAAAAAAAAAAGCAAAATCTTTCTTTTTACCTGTCATACTTTGTGCTCCATCGGCAGCAATTGATGATATTTTTTATTAATATCAATATTTTTACTTTTCAAACAATTGGTTACTGCAGATTCTTTATTCTCATCTCAAATTTGTCCTGTAAGTGTTAATATATCAACTAATTCTTTCTGAGGTCTGTAACATATTTACAAATAAGTACAGTATTATTCATATTGCAAGATTCATCACAGGCAATAGAAAATCGTGATGTTGAATTTAAATGCATAACCTGTTGACTAGTTACACCTTTTTCCATACAAACAGTTCTTTCTCTTGCAATCTTTGTGGACAATGGCATGTCTTTTATTTTAGCAATTATTTCTGTTTTATTTTTAAAATCGAATATTTTAATAAAACATTTTTTCATAAAATCGCCATCAGTATATGGGTTTTCCCATTTGCAACAAAACTAGCAGTAGTTGTATCATTACTTGATTTTATACATTTCGAAAATGTACCTTTGTTTAAGTTCGTTTTACATTGAAGTTCTTCTGCTGCCTTTCTTTTTTTTCTCCCTCTCCATAAGTGTTTGAAAATGCCTTTGTACATTTGATTTTTTGTTATTAGAAACTTTTCTTGATATATTAAACACCCTGGAAATCCTATTAAATTTGCAACACCTACCTAGGATTCAGGTCATTCAGTTCTATATTCTCAGTTTTCTTGTTCTACTTTTTTTATTTTCTATCCATATTAAATATTATCCCCAATGTTAGAAAAATATTTTATTCAAAATTTTTTTTTTATACATTATAATATTTAAAGAACTAAACATGAGTAAATAATAACAATATAAAATTACCATATGCTAAGAGGAGATGATTGTTCATGTCTCCATTTTAAAACTAAATCAGTCAGGAGAAACTGCGTAAGAGTATTCTTGATGGTTCATGTCTCTGATTTTGAATTTGCCTTACAGTCGTGAGAAGTGTCCACAGGTTATATTTTTAGATGAAACCATGAGGGGCATGAACGAAACAGCTCATGAAATACATGACACCATTTTTTATGAACCATCTACTAAAGTGATAAATTCTGCCTTATTAGGTCAGTTTGGTTATTTTTTTCAAGGTGATATCTTCTTCTTCTTCTTCTTCTTCTCTCTTCTTCTTCTTCTTCTTCTTCTTCTTCTTCTTCTTCTTCTTCTTCTTCTTCTTCTTCTTCTTCTTCTTCTTCTTCTTCTTCTTCTTCTTCTTCTTCTTCTTCTTCTTCTTCTTCTTCTTCTTCTTCTTCTTCTTCTTCTTCTTCTTCTTCTTCTTCTTCTTCTTCTTCTTCTTCTTCTTCTTCTTCTTCTTCTTCTTCTTCTTCTTCTTCTTCTTCTTCTTCTTCTTCTTCTTCTTCTTCTTCTTCTTCTTCTTCTTCTTCTTCTTCTTCTTCTTCTTCTTCTTCTTCTTCTTCTTCTTCTTCTTCTTCTTCTTCTTCTTCTTCTTCTTCTTCTTCTTCTTCTTCTTCTTCTTCTTCTTCTTCTTCTTCTTCTTCTTCTTCTTCTTCTTCTTCTTCTTCTTCTTCTTCTTCTTCTTCTTTCTTCTTCTTCTTCTTCTTCTTCTTCTTCTTCTTCTTCTTCTTCTTCTTCTTCTTCTTCTTCTTCTTCTTCTTCTTCTTCTTCTTCTTCTTCTTCTTCTTCTTCTTCTTCTTCTTCTTCTTATTATTATTATTATTATTATTATTATTATTATTATTATTATTATTATTATTAACTTTTGTTCTTAATTTGATAGTGAAGTCTTTACTGAAATCAAAAAGTCTTTAAAATATTAGTTAAGTTTGCAAGTTATCTTTTTCTTTTATTTAAATTTAAAATTTTATTTTGTTACACATACATTAATTACTAACTTAAAAAGAGTAGCAATTATGCATTAAAAGAACCGTATGCCGCTCCAGAACTGCAGGATGCCGATCCCTGACTTAATATGTCAATAGTGATTTGATGGCTACTCCATAAGTCAAAAAGAGTCCCAGAGTGCATGCATACTAATGTGTTTCCATATCAAATGTTTATAAAATAATCATTTTTTTTACTATTTTCAATTTATTCTAAATGTATTTTAATAAAAAAGACAAAAAAAGCCTATAATTTAAATTTAAACGCATAATATAAATATTTAATTTAATTGTTAAAATAATTTCAGCCAGTTTATGATAAAACCAAAAAAAAAAACAATCTTTATATACTCAGAATTTAATCCGATATCTTTGTCTTTAAAGCTTCATATAAATTCTATTGATTCAAAATTCTAAAATAACATTATTTTATGATTTATGATTAAATTTTGGAAAGTTTTTTTAAATATATATATATTAACATAATTCGATTAGTTGCATAATTTTGAGAGAAAAAATATATCTACTACCCTAGAATTACAACAATGTTTAAGCTTACAAAAATTTAACTAGATCAGGAGACATTCCAGACAATTTAAACGTAATAATTATTCAGATTTCTTTTTCTTTACTTGAAACTAAAACGGAATAATTTTTTTTAGCTATTGCCCTTTATCAGATAAGATATGGTAATTTAATTTTTTTTTTCCTCCAACAAAATTAGGTTTTTGTAAAAGAATTCCGTATTTGTTAAAGGTATTTGATTTTCTTCTAATAAGAAGTGAACTTGAAACCGAAAGATTATTTTTAATAAACTCATAAAATCGTCTTCACAATATAAAAAAATAAGTTTATTATTTTAATATTCCTGTTTTTGTTTTGCTCTACAAATGCATACTTATATTAAAATAATCTATTTTTTTTATATGAATAAAATAAATATGCGATTTTGAAAAAGTACTGGCGCCTTAAGGAAGAAATAATACAAATAAAATGAAATTTATTAAAAAATAGATTCAGCCTATTTAAAAAAATTTCAAATCAGTATATTAAATATGTAAGTAATAAATAATCAAACTACTCATAGCTAGGAAAGTTATATAACGTTCAGCAGCAAAAGAATTTAAGTTGGCCTTCGATCCAGAAACTTTTTGCTCTTTAAAGTCTTGTCTCCATCACTGGACTAAACTGCATATGGAAAATTAATGTTATCATGCGATAATCGTCTTGTGTGATACTATTAAAATATGCAGTAAAATTTATGGAATATAATTTTAAAAAGCGCCATAATGAGTGTCTGGATTCTCAGGAAATTATTGAGATTTTAGAACATTTTAATAATACCTTAAAATAAATATGATAACTCAATGTTCACTGGGTTTATCATTCTAGCGATATTTTTGAAAATTTTAAAAAGACTCTTACACCTATCATGATAAATTTACATATATTACTTGTAAACAAAAAGGCTAATTATAAAAAGGGATATGCTTGCAGTATGCTGCATTGCTTTATTTTGATGAATAATAATAAAGTTCCCATACAAAATAAAAGCACTAATATGGACTGAATACATTTTCTTACAATATATAGAAAATTTATGCAAGAGATAGCTAGCTTTGTAAGTGATAGTGCTGCATAAATATAAGACCGGTAAATTAATCATAAATCTAAGCAGATTTGCTAATTTCTAGAAACAGACCGTTAATAATCATTAAATTTTGAATACGTTATGGTGATATTTAAATTAACATACAACTCTGTTATCCTGAATATTGAGAAGGGCTTGGAAATCTGTGAGATTTTTGATGTTTTTTGGATAAGTGTTATCACTTGCAAGATTTTTCAACCTTTAATGGAATAAAATGAAGTGAGAAAAAATATCAAATTTATTCTTATTTACTAAGGTTGACTATAGAATGATCATGCACATTGAGTGGTCAAATATAACAACATAAAAAACTAAAATGTGGTGACAATGATGATGATTAGTATACACAGTGCAGCAGATGAAGATTATATCAAAACAATCAATTAATATTGAAAACTTGGTATGCTATTTGTATGTACCTGAACATATGTGTTGATAACTGGATAGCAGGTTTAGCTGTAATTAATTGAAATTGGCAACAACAGAGATGATAATGATTATCTCAAGTATTATTACAAATTCTAATAATAATTACAATAGTTGAAATGAAGACAAAACCATTGTTTCAATTAATATGATAAAGAAAGAAAATTCTTTGATTTTATTTTTCCATTATAAACCCACCACATTATTAGTTATGTAAAACCATAGGGTTACCATGTCAAAAAATGAAGGTATAAAGAACATAGTTCTTTTTAATAATTAAAACTCTTCTCTGGTCTTGTAATAAAATTAATTTTTCCCATTTTTATAAATTCTCAAGTAGTTTGTTCAACTATTAAAAATGAAGAAACTAAGCTAAATTACATGGATAAATAGTTTAATAAATTAATAAAGAAAAACTCATTGAGATAAAATTAATTAGTAGCATATAAATACTTAAATCCAGGCTCTCATTTATAGAAGGCTGTAAAGTTGCCAGCCAAGATAGGGTTGGTGGCCAAAGGTGAAAGGTGCTAGGAATCTCCTGATTGTACATCCAGGTTGCCATTTGATGATGACGCTTTACTTAGGTACTTACAACTATGGTGCTTGTCTTATAGATAAAGACACCATTTAAAGGCACCATTTTCATGCTAAAACTATAAAATATGACCATTCCTGGCCATAGATTTTAATCATTTTGATGTGTTTTTTGTAATGCAAAAATAAAAACAAAACAAAATCGTCTTTTTTAACTATTATTTTTTATTAACGTATAAAAATTAAATGATAATAATAAATGTAAAATAAAATAAACAAATTACAATTTATTCATGTTTTTTATTTTGCTTTATTAGAAAGTTGTTAGTGTTAGGTTTAGGGTTAGTTTTAGGATTAGTTTTAGGGTTAGGTTTAGGGTTAGTTTTAGGATTAGTTTTAGGGTTAAGTTTTAGGGTTAGGGTTATGGTTAGTGTTCTGTTGTTTCTAATGCTAAAATAAAAATATCAAAATTGTAACCGTAGTCATAGAAAAAAAAAAGTAAAACTTTTTTAAACAACAATAAACACATATAAATGTTTTCTTTACTTATTAACCATGTTTATAATATATGCGTTTTATGAAATTTACAAAAAAACATGCAGAATTGTACTTTTCTTACTGGATATTTTTGTGTTACCACCCTTTTTTCCTTCAAAAATACACACATGGTAGAATCATGTTTGTCTCGTGGAATGGAATGTTATGAACAGTATGTTACTTGACGCATTACCTAATTCCAACTCATTTTATACATATATCTTGTCAACATTTTCCCAATTAAAACTTCAATACAGTACATTGTAAAAAGTCTGATAATTATTACTTTACAAAATCTGAACATTTCAATAATTTAAAATAAAAAAAATCCAATGAAAACAACATTTCCAACGAATTCAAATACACATCCTCTCACCAAGCCATAACAATTTTATAAACTGTGTGAATTCGGAAAATTTATTTGCTGTGATGCAACATACATGCTTTACTGCAATGCGACATAGTGTCCTGCAATCTGTAGCACAACAAAAAAGTTGTATTATAGAAAACGCAGGTTCGAACGTGTGTGGAAACAGCATTTTTATGTGTTTTAGTGTGAAAAGGCACCATAGAGTGGCGTCTTTAGCTACAAGACTAGAACCACAACTATAGTTTTCTTTCATCTGAAAGAAGATTGGAAGAATTAAAAAGAAAACTATATAATATTAAATGGGACAGAGTTGGAGTTTATGAAGTCAGAAGAAAAGGTGAAAAGACAAATGATTTTAAAAATGGAGATGCACTGTATTGCAAAGGCACAACCATAAGTACAAGTGGAGTAGGATTAATGATAAATAAAAAATAGAAGAACAACATTGTGAAAATTGATAGTTTATTAGACAGAGTGGAAAATTAGTTATTCAACTTAATAACAAGTACCAAATGCAGATAATTCAAGTTTATGCCTCGATAAGTTTTCATTGTCATGAAGAAATAGATGATTTTTATATGAATGCAAAAAAGCTTTTGATTAGAAGAAACTAACAATTACAAATACATTGGTCAGATTATTATTACAGAAGGAAACATAATGGATGCAACTAAACATAGAATTGAACTTGGAATGTTTGTGATAAAAATAATTTAATACTTACTGACATCATTGAAAAAATTAACAATCTGAAATGAAGTTGAGCTTGACATATTTCTCGAAAAGATGATAATAAATAACTGGTTGAAATATTAAACTGCATTCCATCAGATTGTAAAAAAAATGACCACATGTGAGATGGATTCATGAAGTAAGAAAGTGTGCTGAGGTGATGTGGAGGGGTTCTAGAGATTAAAGATGGTGGATTGAACTGGGAGGGACCTTCATCCTTCCATGAATCTATAATAATTGAAAGTAATTATGATGATGACATTCTTACTGTAGATATAATTACAATATAAAATGTAATTATTATTTTACCCATCTAATTCTGACAATCTCTTTATAAATCTTTTACAAGCTCTTGAACTGTTCACTTATTGGTATTAATACTAGCAACATTTTAATAGCAATTACATAGCAATTCAGTAATGGTAATGCTATCTGTTTTTTTTCTCATTATGTTTTGTCCTGTGTGGTTTGATGCATTGATAGCTGACAGCCTCTACAGTTCATCGTTCAAAAATTATAGATCACCTCTGTCATTTTCTTATAAGCTTTCTGGACAATTATTATAATTATTTTGGAATTTGGATAAGATTATTTTATCTGTATACAATTTAAAAGTTTTTTTAATTTTTTTTTTATTAGGACAAGAAAAACAAATCGTTTTATAATAATTGAATTTAAATTATTCTTTTTAAATTATGTTTTTGAAAGCTAAAAAAAGATTTTTAACCAGTTACTCCTAGCCTACCAAAATGACCATTCGATTATTTCCCCTCATTGTAAAACGTATATAAATACCAAATAAGTTTTTTATTTATTTTAAATACAATGTTCTTTTGTAAAATAATTATTAAAAAGTTTTAAAAAGCATGATATTTTAAGGTAAAAAAACTTAAAGTATATACAGCATATGTTAAGTTAAGATGGAAGACACTGCAACATTCTCTTTCTTTCTTTAAATCATTTGTTTTTATTTATATATATATAATAAATTTTTATATTAAACCAATAAATTTAGATTTGATTTAAAATTGGGTGAATCTATCTAATTATTTATTTTGAATGTGCAAAATAATTTTGGTACTTAACTTTTGATCCAAGATCAAATCACTTTTGGTAAGTGAAATAGAGTTAGTCTGATTAAATATAAATTTTATATTTATTATTACATTTAAATATTTGTTTATTTATCTAAGTCAATATTACTGGTAGAAATAATTTCATTAGTTCAGGATTGATTATTAATTTGTTTGTCTTGTCCGGTTACAAAAATCTTAATAGATTTTGTTCTGCCATTAGTCAGAATGAATTTTCTTAATTACTTTTAAACTTCTTTGAAGTAGGGATCATAAATTTCATTAACTAGTATAATTTAATATCATCTTTGGCTTGGACAATAACATAGAATCATCTTATATAGTTTAATTGTTAGAAAATCAATTTTTATAATTGATTGATTGGAGATTTAGGTAGAAGAATAATATCAATGATTGTTAGTTGGTAAATATTTAATAAAAACCTACAGTATATTTTATATATAATGTGATTGGATATGGCTAAATGCAAGATTACCTAATAGATTTATTGATAATGAATTTTTGTAGAGTGTTTTAATTTATTACATAACTTAAGCAATAATTGCATAGCAATATAATGTAAAGTATGACTGAAATATTGATATTATATATAATGTTTTATTAAATTAGATATAAAACTGAGTAAGGGTTTATTTTATTTGAGCATTACAAATAGTGTAGGTTTACAAAATGTTTTCAAATGTTATAATTATTTCAAAACTAGTTGATTTAAATAGAATGTCATTAAAGGTTCAAGAAAATTTGCATTATTATAAATAATATTAGATTATTAAAAGTATATCAGAACATAGTTATTTGTAAATTCTAATTTGATTTAATTTAATTATAAATCAAATAAGTATCTTAGACATATGTCATTGTTTAGGCAATGATATATGATTTCACTGCTTATTGCAGTGTACCTTGGAATAGTGAATAATTTTGGTGATGTCTGACATGATGGTCTTGTTTGCTTTCTTTTGTTTTAAATACTGTCTGAATAAATTAGATTTTAATAAATATTGTCATTAGTATTTTATTTTAATGTAGTGGGCAATCTTAATAATTATGTATTGGAAATATTATTACCTAGTGTGACCCATTTCTGAGCTAGATAATTTTACACATATTATAACAGAATTACTATTCATTCATGCATGCTTTGCTCTGTTACAATTAATATTTAAATCATAAGAATATTTCTTTATGAACTTTTCTTTCCATATAATAAGTGGTTGTCTAAAAATCTATAGATCAATTTATTTTATTTTATGACAAATGATAAATTGAACAAATGTAGAGAGATACTGAGGTAGAAGATCCATTATTATTGTTACAAAGTAGCTACCCAATGCTAGCCAATGATGACCATGTACAGGTGGTAATTATTACAAAATGTCAAATCAACTTTAAGGCTGTTATAGAATAGCATTCTGCATTTAGGCTAAATTTGTATTATTATGAATAGCGACTCAATTCTGAGATATACTAAAATTTTTGTATTATCATCCCATAATACAATCAATGTTCCATCACAAAATGGTGACCAATGACTGGGATGTGTTTTATTCAGATTATATTGATCATTTTTCCAGCAACATCATTTTTATCATGTTACACCATATATATATATATATATAATGTTTTCATAGTTGTATGATGTAGATAAATTATTTTTTGGTTTAAACCATGTACTATTTTTCATTACATAATGATATTTTGAGGAACTATCATTCACCATTGTCAAGGTTAACTCTTGAAAGAAAAATCATTAGATCTCAAACAGTAACATGACTGAGTGCAAGATAAAAAATGAGATTCAGCTTGAAGTAGTTTAGTATTTAAAATATGAGATTTATCAAAATGTATATTTTCCTTAGATTTTCCACCTATTAATTTAAGGTTAATATTAGAAGACAAAGATAAAATAAGAGGTTTCCACATGGCTGGAATTTGTTGTGCTTCATCAGCTTTATTTAAAACAGTAGGCATCTTTAATATTTCAATTGACTCTCTCATGGTTTTTAAATCATATCATTCCAAATTAGCAACTATTTTCACATTGTTAAAATCAGGTATGTGACCAATTTCTAAAAAATGGGAAGTAAAGACTGATGTGTTAATTTTCTGACTAAAAGCATTTTTATGTTCCCTAACTCTCTAGTATATTTATTTCACAGAGGGTAGTGCTGAATTTCTTAACCATGTGGGATATATACTTGAAAGCATCTACACCTAAAAAACTCTAAACAATATTAATCAACAATTTCAATCTGATGTAAAGCCAACCTATTTATATTAACGGTGGATACTTACCTTTAATTAAGGTTTAATATGCTTATATAGATGCTAAAGATTACACCTTGAGTAAAAATAATGAAATTATTAATCCAAAGATATTTAAATAAACTTATTAAACAAGAAACCATAACCTGATCTGAAATGAGACTAACAAATTGTCAATTTTAACTGTCAAACTGCACTATATTAATGTATTATATATGCAGTAAAAACGTTTTTAGATATTATTTACTAGTCTAACCAATTTCTGGGAAGGTTGGTTTTATTTGTTTTTTTTATTACTTTACAGTATATTAAATACTAAAATAATAGAATATGTATCTGGATAAAAATATTTTAAGCTGAACTGAATTTTAAAATATTTTTAGGTTTTATTATTGTAGATTTGAACCCCAGACCATAATAGCTTTTATGCATATAAACAATTATAAAAAATATAGATATATTTCAGCATTTATAATTATGTTTACAAATTCACATCCATTACCTTTTTCTTCTATGAATACACATTTGCATGCTTGCAGATGTATATATTAACTGAATAATATAAATGTAAATTATTTCATTACTGGCAATTCCGTTTTTTTAATGAACTCAAATCTACAACCAATGTAAATTAAAGTGTAGTAACCATTCAGACTGGTTGTTTACACTAAAAAAAGATAATAATCAACTTGTTTAAATTACTTCAGATCAAAAGTCAATCATTTTTGATCAGCCATGCAAGCTGTTATATATGAGTCAGTAGCTGAATGCCTTAAGTAGAGATGCAATGTATAACTATATTTCTTCATCCCAACTTAATTAAATGCTCACCTATCAGGAAGTAGATTTCATTTAAAAAATGAAGTTCCCATATATTAAATAATTTACATACTATATATATAAATGATAAGTAAATAACAATACCTTTTGATTTTTCAGCTGATTGAAATTTTGTGGCGCATATAATGCTGTTAACTTCGTTAGTTGCTTCTTCTATTAATTCCTTATCACTTTTTTCATAATCTTTATTAGGTGAAGAAGATTTTTGATCATCCTGCTTTTGAGATACATGATATTTATTTGAATAAGAAAATTTAAAGCTGGAGTTATAATCTAATTGAGAATTATTTGGAAAGGGTGTGGCTTTTGAAATGAAATATGTTGGTGTTTCTGATGAAGACGACTTCATTTTATCTGATTTAGACAAATATCCTCTTTGGGCATAAGAAGGATGAACAACTTGTTTTGGGTATGATGTTGATATAGAAAGCAGTTCTTCATTTTGATCTGTCAATGCATTACAAATTGCAAGAAAAGCTATGACGATTTGAGAGATTCTAAAATAAAGATTTATTTATTAAAAACTGTACCATAAAGCAATTGATGTAAGTAATAATAATTACAAAAGCTAACAAATATAAAAAACAAATAATAAAGGGAAAAAATAAGCTTATGTTTTACGATATTGAACTTTCATTTAAAAAAAAGTATTTTCTTATTGGCTGAAGATACTTGAAATCTCAAATATTAATAGTTACATTTAATTATTTTCTATATATTCTGCTTATTTGGGGGTGGGAGGTGGGGAGAGTGATTAAAACTAAGGAATTGCCTTGATTCTCTGAATAATTATATATCTTTTTTTTAAAAAAAAAAAAAGATTCTCTGAATAGTTAAATAGTGATTTTAAATTATTTGCACTGTACATAAACAAATATACACATTCCACTCTCTGATTTATAACTACATCAATAAATTAAATTAAAATATTAAGAAAGCTAAAGAATAGTTGTTCTCATACTATTCTTATTATAATTTATTAACATTTTATTATTGGTTTGTATATAGCTCATTGGGAATTGTGGCATTTCCATTTCAATTTTATATTAAGTTATGATTATGTCTATGAAACTGGCAATTCATTTGTATTTGGAAATTGGTAAAACTAAGACACTGACTTAATCCTCCAAATAGGTAAATAGTAATTTCGTATTATCTAAGTTTAAACACTAACTAATCTAAAAGAATAGATGTTATCTTTAGTCTTTTCAAATTATAATAATGTTTAACTATCAGTTTATATATAAGTCATTAAGAATTGCAATTTATTTTGTTTCAATTTCATATTGTTAAGGTGTGAATAATTATAGTTACATATCTTAAACTAATATTTGATTTGATGTTTGAAGATTATTAAAACTAAGGCACTATATCAATCGGTCTGAATAGTTAAATACTAATTTTATATCACCTAAACCTAAATATTAACAAATCTAAAATAATAGATGGTATCGTTTATATTCTTTTCATAATTTATCCGTAGTTGGCTATTATTTTACTCATAGCTCATTAAGATTTGCTATTATTTCAATTTCATATTCTTACATTATTGAACTGATGTTTCTTTGGAATTTAGGAAGATGTTAAACTATGGTACTCCCTTAACCTTCTATATAGATAAATAATGATTCCAAATTATTTACAGTATATATAAATGAAATTAATATAAAGACTTTACTCTCTGATTTATAATATCAATGGTCTAAGCTTAAATAATCAACAAAGCTAGAAGTGCTTTTTTAAATAATTTATTGGTAACTCACATGGGAACAAATATGCCCTGAAAGTGCTAAGCCAGAATAAACACAGTTAAAATAATAGCTTCACTGGCGTACATTGGAAGTGCAGTATAATAATTTAAGTTTATATGTGATATATATATTGTAAGAGATAGCTTATAATCAACCTTCACACTTGTCCCAGTTTTTTTTTCACAATGCTTGAATTCAGACCAAGTGGTAGGTAAATAATTTATCCTACATACAGGCTTATATACATGAAGTATATATATAAACTAATATGTTTGTCTATTTGTAGAAGTTAATTTTCTTTTTTTCATTTATTATCATTAACTAAAATAATTAATTGACTTATAAAACAGACATAAGCAAAGGTCAAAATAGATGTGAGGACAAAATTGTCGATAAGTGATTGAGTTTGGAATAATGAAGATTAAATAAAAATAATAATAATATTTTATAATTTGTCTTATTTGATTAAGTTGAAACAATAGGTTTTAGCTAGCATGAAAGAAACAATCTAGCATTTTTCTTTACTTGTGGTCAAACAATAGAACTGTCTAGACAAAAATAAAAAGTCTTTTTTATTTTTTTAAAAAGAAAATATTCAGTGTTTAAAAAGGAAAGAAAACAGTAAGAATATGTATTTTAAAATTTAATGTTGATAGTTTAAAAGTAATCTAAAGTATTTATAATTGGATAGAAGGAAAATGGAAATTTAAACTTCAATTTATAATTACCAGGAATGAACTAATGACATAATTTATTCTGCAAGCTGTAATTTATTGTTATAGAAATAATTAAAAAAAATGTGAAAATACTAAAAATTATTTATTTCTTTAAGCCATTTTCATATCTCTATTGAAGCCACAATATAATTAATAATGATTGATAAAATGATCATTACAATGTGTGTGGGGTGTAAAAGAACCAATACTGTATGTCTCCAAAGTTACTTTCGATGTCATTTTAAAAGTTTCCATCAAAATGTCTATTTAGAAAATGGATTTATATACCTACAGAAAAGATAATTTATATATGTGTGTTTTTAACCAAGTAGCATGAAAGATATAAATATTAACAGAGTAGTGAACAGGAACATTATACATGGAGATTGACATTTAAGTTTATAAACTCTTAGCTGTATACAAAATGATTGCGTTCCTCAGGATGTATATAGAATTTTTTTTTGATTCATGTGATTATAATTTGTTTTGCTTTTATTATTGCTATTTGAAAGTTTTTGTATTGTAATTTTTTTATTGTGTATTTAAGATTCATTTCAAATTCGATTACCTGCAATTTAAAAGTGGGAGCAGTGAATAGATGTGTCATATGTTGATGTATTTAAAAAAAATAATCATAGTCAATTAATATGTATTATTTTTAATAAAAGTAAATTTACAGATTCCTATGGAAATTCAGTGTTGATCCATCAAGGTGAACTCAAATAAGTTTTTATATATTTAACATTGAGGGCAAACTTTAGGACAAACAAAACTATATTATTTACTAATAAGTTTTAATAATATTTACTTGTAATTTTGTTTTATTTCTGAGTGCACAAATAACCCACTGGAGTAAATGGTCTTTTTTGTATCTATCATTAATTTTTACCATGACTTACACACACATATAGATGGGAGTGGGGCTATATATATATTTTTAATAAAAATAGTTATAAATATATTTATCCTAACATAAAAAATATCAGTCTAATAATTACAATAATGGGGTAGTTTTAGAATTAGTGAACTCTCATTTTGCTTTTCTTTTTTTTTTGTTTTATGTGTATATTTAGTGAATTATTTAATATCATTTTGTATATAATGTACTTAAATTATTTTGTTTGTGTTGTGTGAAGCCATCAAAATGATAGAAAACCATTCTTGATAACCGAATATTTATTTATTTTATTTATTTTTGTTTGTAAATATTTATTATTATATGTTGTTAATAAACATATTAAGTTGTTTAAACCAATATGATCTCTGTTTGATCATCACCATCATCATTGTGCATTTATACCACTATATGTTTGATCACTATCATTAATAATTTACACCATTAAAGGTTTGATGATGATCATCATCATCATTATGTATTGCTCTCCTAAATGATTGATCGTCATCAATATTTTTTATCTATGCTTATATATAGGCATATTTAATCTATAATTAAGAAGGTCCATCCCTGAAGAGAGCTGACTGCAAGAACTCCCTGAGTTTGAATTCTGTGGTGTAACTGGGCTTAAAAGAAGATGTAATGAATATGCTTTAATACAAATTACATTGAAATATTTTAAGTAAATTATAAGCTAGCATACTAAAAGTAGATGTGATTTGGAACTAAGCATTTCATTGTGACATCTTTAGCATCCTATTTGAAGGCTTACGTCTGACAGTAGTGAGATGCACTCCCTTTGTTATATGCCATTTCTGTGTCTGTAATATCTTGCACACCCAAATGGGACATTAAATCATAGATTTGGGAATATGACTTGTTGTAGGTTGGTTGACATATTGTATTCAAATCATCCAACTACTGAATCATATTCACACCATCTTATGGTATACCCTGTGGTTCCATTATAATATATATATAAATTAAGTTTGATATCTGTATTCTTCCCAAAATATAGGTAATATTCAAATCTATATATCAAAGTACAGTAAAATTCACATAAATTATAGTTATTTTATTAGAAGTACTATATATTTTGTAGTCTTTATCAATTATATAACATTGAATAATCAAAATGAGACATCCTTTCACAATACCCAAAACTAAATTGAACTATGGGTATTGTTATATAGTTAATAAAGATTACAAAATGTAGACGAAAGTACTTCTAATAAAATAACTATAATTTATCTGAATTTTACTGTATTTTGATATATATTGTGAGGGTAGCTTAAGATTGCACCCACAATAAACCTTAGCCACCTGAAATATTGGATTGTCTTTTAATTAGAATGTAAATATAAAATAAATATTAAGTTTTGCTAGAACATTCTTAATAAAATATAAATGTTTAAATAGTTATGACAGTGTACTATTTGTATATAAACAGTGGGAATCATATACAGTAAAATCATATATATATATTAGTAATAAAATTCTAGTGTTTAAAAAAAGAAATATAAACATTGATAAAGTTTGTATAAATTTATATATAAATATAGACAATGACTTGAATGATGAAAAAACAGTCATAGCAATAAAAAAATCAAGCATTGTACTAAATAACTGAATATAAGTAGGAGATAATAATATTGTTAGTATATTATTTTAGTTTATTTTTTTAAATGAATCAATAATCACAATATTTTTATAATGCAACAATAGGCACATGCTGCCATTAAACAATGGAAATGATCCCAGGTATAAAAAGAAAAACTATTAAAAATTGTTCTTCTTTATTATTGTGTGTTTGACATGAAAAGTCAATTTTATTGAAGCAGTTATTTTAATAACATTTTTTTTACAAAATGGACATTTTTTGAGTCAGTGTCTCAACAAATATTTTTTTTTCTATTTATTCGCCATTTAAAAAATTAAGGATGCAAATAGAAAATTCTTAGAGCTGAAAAATCAGATAAGTTATAACTTATAAATTTTAAAAAAAATATTAAGATTGTTTTTTTTTAAACAAACTAAAAAAGAAATTATAACAGTTTATCCAGTTAAAATTTTAATGACAGAAATGTGTTGTATAGCCAATATTACAAACAGTAAATAGCTGTATTCTATATATATATTATTAAATGTCAATTTCATATATATATATAAACCTGTGTATATAGTGCAAAATAGAACGATTGGAGCATTTATCCACTATGGCCATGTGAAAATTATATATATCTGTCTACATTTAAGAGCCTGATAAGCCGAATCCATGCATAATAGAAAGCTACATGAGGAATGGAACAAAACCACCCACTGCCAATATAAATATGTTCAGAATGTGCTATTCAGAATCAATAAGGAGTTCTGAACATATATAATTAAAAAAATGCATAAGTTGTAAAAACTGTTATGTAAGAAGGACTCTGAGGAAGAATTGTGCCTGATCATATCGATTTATGAAATATTGTAAATATTATGATTTTTTTCTTTTGTATAGATATGTCTTATTATTTATTTATTTTTATTTTATTATCTCGGTCTTATATTTTGGAAGTGCTAATGGTTTAATTCAACAGTCTGGAGCAGTACAATGTAAGAAAGTGTCAAGAAAGGGGGGGGGGGGTTGAAAACTCTGATTTTTTTTTCTTTTAATAAAATTTATGTATTTTTTTGACAAAATACTTGATTTCTCATCTATGACTATGAAATTGAGGGCTCAAACTGAATACTTAAACAGTAAGAGTTTTTTTTTCTTTTAAGTCACTAAAATAACCAATGCCACAACATGACATGACTACTCATATTATGTATTATATGTTTTACTAATAGTATTCCTAAGATCTTTTTAATGAATAAATGATTAACACTTTTTAATTAGTATTCTTTACTATTTACTTTGCTCTAATATCATGTATTATTTATGTATTATATTTCTTCCATGATATATAAATAGGCAAGGTGATTATTTTAGATCAAACAACTTCCACAACTAGAACTGCATACTGCATCTAAAGGTACACTTCAATTTCTAATTTAGTTAGCAATCTCACTTTTATCTAATAAATTTTTCATTACTTTTGGATATGTAAATGTCTATATCATGTGTGTCTATCATGGGAAATAAGGGTAAATAATTTTAAATTGTTTAATTAACAAAATGATAAATACTCATCATAGATATACAAGTTATAAGTTTAGAAGAATATATCCAAATAATTCCCTTGCACTTGTAAATATTTTAGTGAATTTTTTTGTGAACATTGATTAATAATTTATTCTATGTTTTAAATATATTTTGTTTTTGTAAATAAATATTATGAAGTTTTGTTTAATTAGCAAAGTATCTTTAGTTTTGTTGACCCAACATTTACATTCAATCCTATAACTAATATTTTGCACATGCGCACACGCATTACTGTTTGATGAGCATGAGAGAAAAAATGTTAAATAAAGATTATTCTTTACTAATAAATAGGATGAGCTAATTTAGTAATTGACTAATAGCCTGCATAGGTACATTCCTGTTAAGAAAGTCGAATATGAACTCTTCCTGAGTTTGAATATCTGAGGCAATGGTTCCGAAAAAGAGTGGTGAGATGTTAGATGAATTGATTTAAATTACATGTAGATTTGATAGATAAGGCTTAGGCCAATCTATTGAAGATAGATGTAATCATGAATCATGTACTTCATCATGTCATCTCTAGCATTCTGTATGAAGACCCTAGGTCTGACAGTAGTCAGATTTGACCTTCTTTTGTCACGTCATCAATCTGACCATTACAATATATATATATTGATTTGAATATTATATAAATCAGTTTGTTTTTGCTACAATTATATTAGTGTAAATTAATATCATCATTACATCTAAACACGTTTTATTTTTTTTAGTATTTATTAATATTATTATTATTAGTAGTAGTAGTAGTAATACTTTAGTAGTAGTAGTACTAATAGTATTCATATATTAATCTTTAAATTGCCTTACTCTAATTATGTACTCATAATAAATATTTTTTCTTAAATTTAATTATATATATATATAATTGCCTACTTATCAAATCTTTGCCATTATTTTTATTTAAAACTTTTTTTTTTTAATATACAACCTTTCTTTATAGGCTTTAACATTTTCTAGCATTTTTATTTTAAAATATAATTACTTACATACATTTATATGTAAATATATTATTGTTTTACTATAGCTTTCAATTTATTTTTTATTCTTCCTAATTATGAAATATTTTTATTAATATTTTTAAATCTCTCTTTACTTTTATCATTTATAAATTTTATAGACATACTTAATAACTCCAACATATATTTCTTAATCATACAAATAAAGATACATGCCAAGGTAATTGACTGCCAAAGTTCCTTTTATATGAATCAGCATTCATCAGTTGGCCCAAATCACAATCTCATATATATATATATAAAATTCATTTTACATCAGTAGTAAATTATTACATTTTGAATTTTAAGTAAATGCCAAATTAACTTTCCCCACAACTTTGAGATTAACTGCTCAAGATAAACACATCAATGATTATCATTAATTATTAATTAAATTAGAGTCTATCCATAGTCCAGCTATAAACTTTAATCCAATTAAAAGTTAATAAGTTTATTTTTATACATTGGTTTAATTTCCTTTTTATTTTTATATATATTTTGCTCTTATTTTCATTCATATTGTAAAAAGTAGTGTTATATATATTTTATTATGTATATTTTTATTTCCTCTTAATTTATTACCTAATCTAATAAGATAATCATTTTTGTCTGTCTCATTTTTATTATATAAATTGCCTTTTTTAATAATTTATCATATTATTATAGACTTATTGTTGTGTTTATCACATTATTAATAATAGTTATTACATATATATATATAATCCATATTTAAATCCCAATTACTTAATGAACTAGAAAAATTTTCAAAAAAATTATTTCTATATATATATTATCATTTATCCTTTTTTAACACTAGTGTCGGTATACTTTTTTTTTATCTCAATAAAATTGAGCTTTATTATTTATTCTACTTAAATATTTTGTAAAGCAAGTACTTACTCTCTTATAATCTTTAAATATTAAATTATAATCATCAACATATCTTATTTAAATATTGTTTTATTTTTCACCAAAACTATTCATATATAAAATATTCAATTTTCTTACAATAATTCTTTTAATCATACGTAATTATCATATTTTGGCGTTTAGTTATGGCGCTTGCATTTGGTGAAATACATTAAAATTATAACAATATAAATAAAAATAAATTTCTAATGGTAAAAATAAAAGTTGATGAAGTAGTTGCCTTTACTTATACACATTAAAAATACTGCCTGGATAGACTCTGTTGTCAGTAAAGTTCACAGTCATAACGGTAATTCTATCCTGGCTCTTGATAATAAAATAAACATCTGGGAAGCACAAGTACTACTAAATCCAGAGGCCCCAGCCATCAAAGTCCATCTAGGTCTAAATAACTACAAGATCATGTCAATTTTTAAATGCCTCATTATGGAAGCTAAACTTCTGCATAATCTCATAAAAGTTAATCTAAGCATGATCCCTACACTGGTTGCTTCATTTCAAGAGATATTTTTCAAAGGTAGACCCAAGGTGCTATATCTGTCACAGAGGAGACAAAACATTTGACCACATTATTTTCTTCTGCCCTGGCTATCAGGACATTAGGCAGTCCATCAATGATGAGTGCAGTATCCCTCTTCTAAAAATGCTTGACCTCAAGAGCTGACTGCACTCCAGTGACTTCTCGGTCATCCATCTGGCTGTCTTTATTTCATATGCTATATGGATGGCCAGGTGCACAACTATATTTATGCTTCTGAGACCTAAACCATCAGCAATTTTCAACTCCCAGCTGAAGGCCCTGCAAGCAAAAGACTTGCTTCTGTCAACCAAATTCCTTTTCGGCAACACATGGAGCCTTTATGGAGGTCTCGCCCCAGGACAATGAGATCGCTACCAGTCAAGGCCTCCATCCCTGCTGAAAAGAACACAAGAGTCTTATTTATAATTGAGTCATCATATTTCAAGTGCTAGCCTTGCCTAACTAAATCTTGTATTTTAGTAACAATAAAATTCTTTTAAAAGTAAAAATTAAGTATTTTTTAAATTTCAAACAGATGTACTTGCATATGTTTAAACTGTAGATACTCTTGTATTCAAACTAAATTAACACCAAGTAAAGCATTTATATATATATGTATGTATTTTTCCTTGCTTTATAATATAATAATTTTCAATAACAAAAATTGTTTCTAAACTTAAAACTATAACTGTTTTCAGAAAATAAAAGTTAAAACTCTTTAGATATTTTTGAAGATGATTTATCATATTATATTTATTTTTACTGAAATTTTAATTATGTTTGGAAATTAGTAATTGTAAACGTAAATAAAAAAAATTATAAGTTGTTGAAGTTAAAAGAGAAGTATTAAGCAACAAAATGTGTAAAGTATCAAATTAAAATACTTTGGAATATATATATAAGCAAATATTTATGTTTTTTAAAGTTAATTCAAATAAATAAAACCAATTAACTAAGGTCAACCTGAAGTAAGCATTGTTTTTCTTTTTGAATTTATTTTTTCCCCAGAAAATGACAATAAATCGCATTAGAAAATTTTGGTAATTAAAATGTTTGTCCAATGAATATTTACAGATGAGTTTGAGATTAATGTACCCGTCAAAATATTAAAGTTCATTGTCATTAATTAATATTTATAATTATAATGTATTTAGTCGTAATATTTTACAAACTGAAGAAAGAGCAACTATGCTTTGCAGCAAAGAATTACAACTTTTCAAAACACTTTATCATCATTAATAATAACTTTCCAATATATACTTCCTGCTAAGGTAATTTCTTTTTATAGAAAAACTTTAACAATCCCTTAAAGCTATTTAAAAAGGAAAAGATAAAATAGTATTTATTGATTAACACAAAATTAAAATGCATTTATATTTAAACACAAACACACCAAAAAGATTTTTATTATAGATTGGTAAGTGGATACCTAATTATTCTTAGCAAATGTTAGAACGAAGATTGATGAAATTTAAACTCTCACCACAACAGATGGAAAGCTTAGTGGGAAAGGTTTTTTTCTTTACTGGTTCGAATAAACTTTGGTCCTGTAGTAAACTATTTAAAAGTATCTTTACTTCTAAGAAAATAATGATATATATATATGTTGCAACTTGATTGACGATATGCCAGTTTAGCATAATATTTAAATCTTATATGTTCAAAAATATTTATATTGCTAAATAAGACCAAAGGCAATACAAATTTATACCTACTATGTGACTTAATACAGTTTTAGATATACTATCTGGGGAATTAAAATGCCTGATTGACTAATCACTAGTGAATGGAATCATTATGCTAAACATGAGATTTGTAAAATTTTTGAAATGAGAAATGTAAGATTTACATATCTATTCTATCATCGCTCTGAACATACAAGCACAATTATAATAAATGAAGTAGAATAGTAATTTTAATTGAAGAAAATGCTATATAGTTTTGATGTTCGTCTTTTTAATGTAAACCATTTAAATTCAAAAAGGACTTATTTCCTTTCTTGACTTAAAGAATTTATATTGTTTTGATGATTAGGCTACTGTTTTAGGGATAATCAATCTAATGGTTATTTCTTGAATAAAAAATAAATAAATTCAAATTTCTGTATCTTAATTTGAGAATATAGATGAACGATAATGCATCGGCAGTTATTTAGATGACAAAGTGTATTTAGATATTGAGCTACAACACAGATTGGGTCTTCTGCATTTAACAAGTTAAAAGAAGGAATGTTATATAGTAATTTAGTCAGCTCTATAATCTTTCCATAAAGGGAATTAAATAAATTTATTTAAGAAATATACATAAATTTGTTAAAAAGAAAATAGTTTGCGCTTTTGAGCTTACATAATAGTACCCGTAATACAATTTCAAATATATATATATATATTCAATTATATGAATGTGTATATACGTGAGGCGGTTTTTTAAAAAAAAATTTGATTAGTGATAGGAATTCCTTCATCTAATTAATATATATATTATTTTAATGGAATATTTTTAAAGATTAAAAATCTTTTTTTTTCAATTGATATCATCGGTGTTATTGGTTTAAGGCAAAAAATTGACATACTTGACTATTATTAAATATTTATTTCACATTCTTGACATTTATGTTTAATGTCAAATTGATAATTAAAAACAAGTTAATTTTCGTATTTCAAGGTTAATTCTGTTCTAAATAATAAAGGATTCTTTTATTTTATCCTATTGATATCTATCTAGCAATAGTGTCAATATCGTTAAATATAATAATTGAGAAACATATATAAATAAAGTAGTTTTTTAGGATAAACTGTGTGATATTTTTGCTTATTTTCTACGTTTCGACTAAATAGCATCGCCATTGTCAAGGTTAACTTTTCAAAAAAAAAAAAAAAAACCGTTAGATCTCAAGTAATAACTAGATTGAGTGTGAGGTAAAGAATGAGATTGAGCTAACAAAATGTTTATTTTTGTCTGTTTCACCATTAATTGTTCTCAAGTTTATATTAGAAGTAAGTGATAAAATAAGTGGTCTCCATAAGGCTGGAATATGTTATGCTTCAACAGCTCTATTTAAACCAATTTTTTTTTAAATATTTCAAACCATTCCCTCATGGTTCTCAATTCATACTTTTCCAAATTAACAAGTAATTTTGCACATTGGTATTTTAAAGAATATTATAGATTAGTTCAGAGTATTTGTTTATTTTATATTATTTTATCTGATTTTACATATATATATATATAATTAGAAGGATTTAAACTCAGAAAAGGGGGAGAGAGAGAAAGAAAAGACCTTTTTCTATGACCTGTATTTACACGTATAGACTTATAATGTCATTATAGTATATTTTCTTTCCATGCCAGACAACATAAACCTTACATTTTGTTCATAATTCAATCAGGTTTAAAAGTTATATTTTAGATAGCCAATCAGTTCTAATATTGGCAGTAAATAAATATGTATCAATTGTTAGTGATAAAAATAAGCAGGAAAAAAAAAGCTAACACACAGTCAATGCCTGCCGATTTTCAAGTCTCATATGATGTGTCTTTTTTTTCAGAATTTCTTCTTTCAGAAAGTCTTTAATATCTTTATATAAAATATATATTTAAAATGCCAAACTTGTAATGAAATATTTTAAAATGTATTGTTTATTGACAATAAATAAATATTGCCTTTCATAACATGTCATTAATACTTTAAAATAAGCTTCATCTTGCCCAATTAAAGCACATACTTTTTACTTAAAATCAAGTAAATACTGACTTCCACACATTACTAATAAGATTTAACATTTATAATTATACCTCAGTTAAAATATATTTTAATTTTGTATTATTCATAAAATATTTTATATTCAGTAATCATTAAAAATGTGTTTAAGTAGTTAAATCAATATTATACACTGATTTAGTACAAATATTAGATTTTATTTTAGCATCCCTAATATAATTTATTATTGGAACATAATAGCTTATAAATATAAAATTTAGTTGCATATACTTCAACACAATGCTGAGAGAAATTGATATTGTGTCATTTGCTTAAATCACACATCCATCTATCTAGTAAGGTATTACACTTATTAAAAAACTGCAAATAGAGTAATAAAGAATATCGATTTTTCAAATACAAAATATAAACTGAATAGATATTTCACAATATTTTTTTTAAAACCTTAAATTCGATATTCAGCAATTTAAAATTTGTGGGTTTGACTTCTATTTGTCACTGTGCATATCAAGTCAGCAACAACACTTTAAGCTTGAATGGGATCTTTAGCAACAAGGAAATATACACATAAATGGAAAAATATGGGTGATTTAGTCTGTAAGTTGTGTAAGGAAGGCATAGAAAATATTAGGAATCTGTTACTTCAATGTAAATGCTTGGAAGCAGAAAGAGTACTAATAATGAAGTTATGGAAGATTAAATATGAACAAAATGATTATACAGAAAGTGAGTTATTGGTTTTTATGCTAGGTTTGGGAAAAGATAAGGGGGATTTAGATATGAAGGTCATTGCATTGACAAATATTATGTTGTGGAAATGGGAGCAGATTATGGGAAAACTTAGGGCAGAGAATGGAGAGGGAAGTTAAAGTGGCTAACAGGTTTCTCTGGGCATAGGTTGCTGAGAGATTCCTGACTCCGTTTAATGAGAAGTCACAGTGCATCACATCACATCAATTGACATGTGCAAGGATGGGTAAAGAGATGGAAATTAAATTTAGTGAAGAAAAATTAAATATAATGATGATTAATACTGGGGAAAGATAAGATGTAGAATTTTTATTGAGGAATATAAAGTTAAGTCTGGTGGATAGATATAGTTATTTGGGAATCATCTTAAGTAATCAGGAAAATTGCTTGGATGAATGGGAGAAAAAAATGGTAAATGAAGCAAAGAAAAGAAAAAGCTTGGTAAAGAAATAAACAGTGCTTTTATATAATAAATATGATGTAGCCAGAATTGTATGAAAGGGAGTTGTAGTAGCAGGGTTAACATATGGTAATGATGTGTTAGTAAAAGGGTATTAGATTATTTAGAGAAAGTACAAAGGGAAATAGGAAGACATACATTAGATGCAGAGGTGTAGACAGCAAAGGAGGCAGTTCAAGGTTGAAATGGGATGGTCAAGTTTTTATATGAAAGATGCAAAAAGTAAAATGAAAATGTTTGGGAGGTTGCAGTTTATGGATAACAAAAGAATAGCCAAAATAGTATTTAATTAGGTTATGAGCAAAGGGCAGGCAAGAAGATGGGTGAGAAAGGTAATGTGTCATGCAAAAGATTTGGATAAAGAATTTATATCAGTATACTTGTATAAAAGGTGGGATGATTGTTAAGAGTATTGTTGAGTGTTATAATGGTAAGGAATGGGATAAAAGAATAGATGCATTAATAAAGAATAAGGAGTTGGAGAGATTGAGAACTAGTATGGAGAGTAAAAAGAGTTTAAATATATATAGAAGTAAATGGAACATTGGGTGAGAGTTAATTTATGATAATAGTAAGGAAAGTAGTTTATTGTTTAAGGCTCAAATGGGATCTTTAGCAACAAGTGAATATATATGTAAATGGAAAAATATGAGTTATCTAGGCTGCAAATTGTGTAAGGAAAGTATAAAAAATATTAGGCATCTGTTGATTAAAAGTAAATGCTTGAAAGCAGAAAGGGTACAAACAATGAAGTTATGGAAGAATAAATATGAAAAAAGTGATTATGCAGAAAGTGGTTTATTGGTTTTTATGCTGGGTTTGGGAAAAAAAGAAGGGGGATTTAGATATAAAGGTCATAGAGTTGACAAAGATTATGTTGTGGAAATGGGATGAAGCAGAATAAGGAAAAACAAGTGGCTAACAGGTTGCTTTAGGTATAATTGCTGAGAAATTCCTGACTCTGTTTAAGGAGAAGTCACAGCAAATTACATCACATCACATAATGGATAAACAGATATTTAATATTTAATAAGGGCATAGAATTATGTGCTGAAATAGATTTTTATGCATAATTATTAATATATATTTTTCATAATAGCTGCTGTATATGACATTTTTATTATTTTTTATAATTTATATAAAAAACATAGCTTAAATAAATTTCACTCCCATTTTTGAGGACAATGTATAATGTGCAGTTCTCTTTAGCTTCTTTTTGCATCTCAGTTAATACAAAAGTTATATAAAACTTTGCAAGCTTAATATTTTCTCAATTAAACAATAATTAAATAGAAACTTGGAATATATGCGTATTTATATATGTGTATTTATAGATTTGTATATATGTATATGGGGGTATGTGTATCTATGTATGTTTAAAGAGTATATGTGTATACATTTAGATATGCATAGGTGTATATATATGTACTATGGATTTTATATGTATGTCTATGGGTCATGTGGATATATATATGTATGTAGGGGATATATGTGTATATATTTTGATATACAAATGTGCATATTATATATATATATATTGTAATGGAACATATATTTTCTGCATTCCATTTAAATTGAAGAAAGAAGGACCCAAATGTTAGTTCCAATTGTAATGGAAAATATAGTAAATTAATATAAATGAAGAAAAAGGAATTTCAACATTGGTAATTAATGTAGCATGTCATATATACCATAGAAAAGGATGATATGGCCTAAATTATTAAGCAGCATTTATAATGGAAAGATTATATTAGAAATAAGAAAAGATTTAAATAATATATATCTATGAGGCACTCATAAATCAACCGAGTTTCATAGTAACTTGTCACTATAACAAAATGCATATACAATGCAAGAAGAAATAATATGAAGATAATAAATGTAATATTTATTTAATAGCATTTGTGTACATATATCAAGTTAAAACAAAATAAATTACTTCAAAATAAATATATCAAACTATAATATTACCACGGCTAACTATATCACAAACTTAATAATCTTGAGCATTGACTGAAATATTTTGCTAATTAGGTCTCAGGGCTAATTTAACTTATGTTTAATTATATACTAAATACATTTCGGAACAAAAGGAATTTTATTAAATCCAAAATATATTTATTTAATTGACATTACCAATTTTTTTAATACTTCCACATTGACTAGATGGTAGAACTGCTGTACTAAAATAAAAAAAAAGAAAATTAGTAAATCTCAAATAAAACTCAAAATCATTTTTTTTTTTATAAAATAACTGATATAGCTTTATTTTAATATCGAAACTTTATATTTATAACAGCATACATATGCATATATACATATTTGAGGAAACATGAGAATAATTTTTACTTTGCAAATACTTAATTTTTTTTATCTGTAAACTAAGTATAGAGTTTAACCATAACACTAATAATTTATGTTTATATAAGAACTGTATAAGATTTTATGAAATAGGATAAATATACAAATCAATAAACAAATTGAAGGTATCTTGTTGTATCAATAATCTAAATTATATATGTACTTCTTTAATACATTTCTTTTAAATATTACTTTAAATAAATATCAATTATCAATAGCAAATGACTAAATGATTAAATTAGCAAATAATAAATGAATTCAATGAATGAGGCATTTATTAAAAGTCACTTATACACATATAAGTTCTGAATTCATTGTCCATATAATGAAAATCATCTAAGTAAACATTGAAAAATAACTAAGTAATTTACATTTACATTGGAAAAGTTTTAGATGACTACAGCATATACATAGCATGTGTGGACTATACTAACTGGCCATATGCTTATGAATTCAAACATTTATAATTACTAAATATTGTTGGCTGGTTTGCAAAATGATTACAAATTGGGCTAACACAAGACACAGACATTCTTATAATCTAAAGAACCAATATAGTTGAGTACATCCTAAAAGAATCCATACTTCAAACAAACTTATCTTGGTATTGCATACTAAAATACCAACATCTTCACCTACTGTGGTGGAAAATTTAAATTAAATCTCATGAGTGATAAATCAAAAGAGGACTCTATAATGCAGTTAGCATAAATATCAAAAGAGTGGTGGCTTCCAAAGTAACACCTACATTTGAGGTAAAAGAAGATGCCTGGACCTTTATGTCTCAGTGCACAAGAAAATATATATATATGGAGAGGCTCACCAAAATACAACACACTAAGTATTTAGAAATATGTGATCACCATCACTAGAAATATAAGCACTATCACTCATGGATGAATAACTAATAGGAATGGGAACTTATCCACTCTATCCAGTAACAATATTAACTGTACTAAATAAGGCCTGATATCTTAAAGCTATTCTACTACTAACAATACCAAGATAAAAAAAAAAAAAAACAACTCTACAATAATGGACTAAAGTTATTACTATAATTTTAATCTCAATAAATAATAAGTAATGTCTGCACCAACAAATAGGTTTAAAAATCAACTGACTTACATATAATTAAAGATAATGGTTAGCATATGAAATACTGGCACGAATATATATAATGCACACATGTATGAAATATCAAATGTTTTAATTATAAGATTTAATGGATATGAATAAATGTAATCAGGTTGTTAAAATACTAATTGAAGAACTAAGATAATTGTTAAACAATGATATTGCTTATAAATACAGTTTTATAAATCTGTACACTTATACAATTCTTATATGTATTAAATTTAACTTATTGCATTCTAGTTTAAATTGACAAATGAATTTTATTATTTATTATACTTGAATGTCAAAAGCAAAAAAAATAAATAAATAAATAAATACTATATTTATAATAACACATATTGGCATAGTTTGAGTTACAAAATATCTTTAAAATAAATATACAAACGTATATATTAAAATCGACTTTCATTATTCTCAAAATTTTCAATTAAAAAAAAAAATTGTAAGCTACATTTCAATTATGTATTCCTTTACAAAGATATATTACATATTGCATAAAAATAAAAAATAAGATATAGTTTGTTTCTTTACCTTAATTGCACTAGTGTTTAATAATTAAAAGTTATCTTCAGCACTGACTTTATTTTCTTCATCCTAAAATAGCTTGATAGACATGAATATGTACATATTGCTGATAACGAAGAGATTTACTTCTTGTTATAAAACCATTATTTTTAGCCATTTCCTGAATGCTCTGTTAAATACGTGATGAAATTGAATATGATTTTCGAATCATTAAATAATTTGAAAGTTATAATGAGATACATTATTTAAGTATAATAGCTATTTTTAAAACTTTTTGACAAATACCGGTTTATTTTTGAAATCCCATGTTTTACTGAAGTTTCCACTGATGTTAATAATAGGCAAGCCGAAAAGCCAAGCCCCAAAATGATAAAGTTGTAAATTAGCACATCGTTTTTGTGTAGAAATCCTTAATCCAATATTTTTTTTAATGATATTTATAAGAGCAATTAAAAAAAAATAACGACGAACGAAAATAATAATGTCTTTCTTCTTTTAATTTTCTATCATCTGCCCAAAAATTCCCGCCTTTTATAAATCATGTGCTGATTCAAAAATAATCTTTAACATTTTGTTGTTTGCAATTTAAACTTTTTTAAAAATAAAAAAAAAAATAGGAAATAATTTCAATTAAAAAAAAATACATATATATATATTATATTGAAAGATTTACGTGATAATTCACAATCCAAATAAATATTAATTTTAATTTTTTTAAAATAAATAAATAAATAAAGGTACAATATATTTATATTTAGCAATTTAAATGCTAATGCCAATGATTATTTTTTTATACATACATTAATAATTGTATACACATATAGTTTGCCATTATAATGAGGATCTCAAACAAAGCAGATATCATAAAATTAATAAACCTAAACTATATAACAATAAAACTATTACGAACAATACACTAATAACTTATTTACAAACCCTTAAATAAAACTATAACAAAGACATTTTTTTTTAAAACCATATTATAACTTGAAAAAGTAAGGATGGACTTTCTATCCTGTACATTACCCTCTCACTATGAAAAAAAAATGTCTTGGTATATGAACAACCATATCCATGAGATCAGAAATATATTTCTGTACAAAATCTCTATAATTATACCTATAAAAAATACAATAATATAACATAACTTTCCAATAACCTAAAACACTGGATGAAACAAGACCTGTTTCTTTTCCAATTTTTTTTTTTTTTTTACCAATCCTTTTATAAAACTACTATTAAATGTCAAATCTTTATTTACTTTCAACTATTTTATGAGACAGTTGCCTAGCTAAAGCCCGAAACAACTCCTTTGATGCAATCCTTCTTTCTTTGAAGCTGATATTTAAATATTTTACAACCCAGTCAACTGCTTGATGAAGAACATCATGTGTGCCTGTTTGACTAATGGTCACTTTAGACTGTGAATCAGATGAAATCTCTGTTCGATTCTCCTTTTTGATTGCTGGGTTTAGATTCTTATTTTTAGCAAGTGGAAAAGATGGAACTTTAAACTGTACACTAGAATCATCAGATCCCTCAAATCCAGAACTTAAACTGAAATTGTTGAAAGATGAATTATGTAATTCTGATATACTTTTGTGACTGCTATTATAGCCTTGATAACTCTGAGTAATATTTTCTCCTTCATTAAGTCGAGCATGCTTAGATAACATGTTCTTGCTTGAATCTTCTGATGATCTTTTACGACTTTTTGAAAAAGAACTTGTAGAAGGTCTATAACTTAAATTCTTGATATTTTCATCATCTGAGTCAAAACCTTGTTTGCTTATACTATCATCAACAGATTCATCATAATTCTTCTCTAGATTAGTTTCTTTCAATGATAAAGTCATAGAAGGTTTATTAGGTGAGGATCCTTGGTTCTTTTTGCTTTATTTTAGCTTTTCTCAAGTTTTTTTTATTTGATTAAGATTATCTCAAAGAAGGTCCATTTGGGCTTTCTTCTCATTAGTAATCCCAAGTTGTATTTTTGCTTTGCCTACTTTCATCCATTTATTACTTACAATAATTTAAGTTAAATGTAGGATAAAGTAACAATTAATACAACATTCTTTCAAGAAGATTAGAAATAAACATATTTACATTTTCAAAACATTCATAAAAAATAAATAAATAAATACCCATACAAGCTTTACATTAAACTACTTATTACATGAATTTTCTCAAAATCTAAAATAATGTGAGACCAACATATTATTGATCAAACATAAATATTGGGAAGACTCCTGGCATTTAGTTCCCTTTAAACCATCGGAGTCGTATGACATAAGCTTAATCCCTACCTCCTTCTCAATTTGGTATGCCCTTCATATAAATGTAAAACTCTTGAATTTATGTTCTTGTGGATGACTAACAGAGGGGTGCAATTAAGCAAATCTCCTACCTAAACTGCTAGGATGCTGTGTCCTTCAACCACCCTATCTCCCATCTTGGCCATGTTGTTTCTAGCTTTAACAATGTTGTTATCATGATTTAGTTGTTCTGGTATGACAGGTAAAGAAGTTCTAACCACAAGTGACTCATCTCGCCCAAAATGCAATCTCGTAGGAGTGAAACCAGTTGATTCATTCCGAGTTGTATTGATGTAGCCTAACACGGACTTTAACTGATTCATCCATCCCCGATGATTTCCATCAAGATATACCCTAAACAATCGACTTAATTCTCTCATCACTCTTGAAGTTGATGATATAATTCATCACTAATAAGAGATGCCTGACTACCAGTATCAATTAACGCCTTAATTTTAATTTCCTCCACCATGACAGTAATTTCTGGACAATTACTGAAGAAAGGTTGATCATCTAATTCTTCAATTCCAAAATCATCTACATCAAATTTCAATAATTACAGCTAAAATTAAATTGTCCTCCCCATATTTAGTCATTGGTCCCTGATGAGGAACATTGCCACGAGCCATCTATTTTGTTGCTCATTCCCACGAGTCTTAACTCTTGTACTATGGGTGCTATATGGATACTTCCGTTGTGAATTGGCACTACCATATTCTCTACTCCTGTCAAAATTTGTTCTCGTAAGGATTTGTCTTCTTGATCGACGATAATTTGGGCAATTTCCTAGAAGGACTATAAATTGGTTTCTTGGGGTATTGTAAGTCAAACTTGCTACTGAGACATTAGGATTATCCCTCTTATTCCTAAATGGAATATCATAAGCATTCTCTCCAGCTTCCAATGTCCCTAGAATGTCTGCACTTCTTCCACTGTGTGCCTATCTGCTGCCACTAATATCTGATCAATGTGACGAGGAGATTTGACGTAAAATTCTCACAATTTGTGTCTCGGAAAGTGGAAAAGCAGTTAAGGTTCGAAACTTAGCAACTTGCTGCCTGAAGAATTGGGTATAACTCCCTTTATGATGAGCATATTTCTCATGAGAAAGATGGTGACGAATACAATCTTGCTTATCCTCATTCCAAAATTACTCATAATGGCTGACAATAATCGCCATATGTTTGAGGCCTTTCAAATAAAGATCGCCACCATTCTTTTGCCGATGCATACAAATGATTATTGGCAATAGCCAATTTTTCCTTCTCAGATAACACATTAAGAGTAAATAACTCCTCTAAAGTGCTTAAATATTCCATGGGGTTTTCATTATATTCCCCTTTAAACACTTTAACATTAATGAATCGGGACGTGTCATGGTTAACACAATGACCACTAGTTACTGGGAATGGCACACTGTGAGACCCTAGAAAATCAATCATTGCCCCTTCATTAGAATTTTGATTAATACCTTGTTGATAATTGGCCTCTAGTAGTTGATTTCCCACAACCATTCCATCCTTAAAGTAGTCCTGGTCTGCAACACTATTTTTCACCTTATTTTTATCCATTTCCAATACACACCCTTCCAATTGCTTTTGCAAATCTGTTATGTGTTCATGGTCAACTGACATTACTGATTTTATTTCCTCAATTTGAACACAGACACTCGCAACATCCTTCTTTATCTCTGCCTCTCCACTAATTCCCATCTCATGGAATTCCAGATTTTTCCTCATCTGTTCAATCTTAACATCTATTTCCTGAAAACGACTCGAGACCACATTATTTATTACCTCTATCTTCTCATTAGTATCTCGCAACTCGTTATGAGCAGTTGATTGAATCATTTTTTTACAGTAGTCTTTATTGAGTTGAATAAATTCATCCTGCTGCACGTTAGCAGCAACCATGACTTCAGATTTAATAACTGCGTACACATTTTCCAGTGAAGACTCAGTTTTAGCTTTAAATGTCTGAAGTTCACTCTGTAAGGTTTTACTATCCTCACTAACTTTTTTCTGAAACTCTTTATACTCTCCTCTAGACTTTTCAAATTCAGCAAGTATTTCCTTATTTTCTTTTCTCATCCCACCACTAACCTCATCAAACATAGCTTTTAGGGAAATAGCTTCAATACGACATTCTTCCCTATAATTCTTTAATTCTTCTTTAAATTTGGCCTCTAATTCTTGAGAATTAGTTTTTAACTCGGCTTTTAACCTAGTCTCCCTTTCATCAGCATCAGCTTTCACTTCATCTATTAATTTTCTGAAATCATGTAAACTAATATAAGGACCACTTGGTACTTCATGAATATTCTCCATGACTATGTATATCTTGTATAATTATTCTATAAATAGTATTTATTATCACTCAACGCTTGTCCTCCCCTTGCCATCATCCCACAACACTATTAACTATTCAAGTAAAACACAAAACTTCAACTTTAATTGTAATTATAGCTATTTAATGGACCCCTTAATTTTATAAAATTATGACCCTTTTGGTCTATAAAAATATTGATTGACACTATGGCAAATTGTCACTAACAATTATAACTAAATGATTAAATTAATCGAGCCTACACGTTGTTGGCGCCAATTGTAATGGAACATATATTTTCTGCATTCCATTTAAATTGAAGAAAGAAGGACCCAAATGTTAGTTCCAATTGTAATGGAAAATATAGTAAATTAATATAAATGAAGAAAAAGGAATTTCAACATTGGTAATTAATGTAGCATGTCATATATACCATAGAAAAGGATGATATGGCCTAAATTATTAAGCAGCATTTATAATGGAAAGATTATATTAGAAATAAGAAAAGATTTAAATAATATATATCTATGAGGCACTCATAAATCAACCGAGTTTCATAGTAACTTGTCACTATAACAAAATGCATATACAATGCAAGAAGAAATAATATGAAGATAATAAATGTAATATTTATTTAATAGCATTTGTGTACATATATCAAGTTAAAACAAAATAAATTACTTCAAAATAAATATATCAAACTATAATATTACCACGGCTAACTATATCACAAACTTAATAATCTTGAGCATTGACTGAAATATTTTGCTAATTAGGTCTCAGGGCTAATTTAACTTATGTTTAATTATATACTAAATACATTTCGGAACAAAAGGAATTTTATTGAATCCAAAATATATTTATTCAATTGACATTACCAATTTTTTTAATACTTCCACATTGACTAGATGGTAGAACTGCTGTACTAAAATAAAGAAAAAGAAAATTAGTAAATCTCAAATAAAACTCAAAATCATTTTTTTTATAAAATAACTGATATAGCTTTATTTTAACATCGAAACTTTATATTTATAACAGCATACATATGCATATATACATATTTGAGGAAACATGAGAATAATTTTTACTTTGCAAATACTTAATTTTTTTTATCTGTAAACTAAGTATAGAGTTTAACCATAACACTAATAATTTATGTTTATATAAGAACTGTATAAGATTTTATGAAATAGGATAAATATACAAATCAATAAACAAATTGAAGGTATCTTGTTGTATCAATAATCTAAATTATATATGTACTTCTTTAATACATTTCTTTTAAATATTACTTTAAATAAATATCAATTATCAATAGCAAATGACTAAATGATTAAATTAGCAAATAATAAATGAATTCAATGAATGAGGCATTTATTAAAAGTCACTTATACACATATAAGTTCTGAATTCATTGTCCATATAATGAAAATCATCTAAGTAAACATTGAAAAATAACTAAGTAATTTACATTTACATTGGAAAAGTTTTAGATGACTACAGCATATACATAGCATGTGTGGACTATACTAACTGGCCATATGCTTATGAATTCAAACATTTATAATTACTAAATATTGTTGGCTGGTTTGCAAAATGATTACAAATTGGGCTAACACAAGACACAGACATTCTTATAATCTAAAGAACCAATATAGTTGAGTACATCCTAAAAGAATCCATACTTCAAACAAACTTATCTTGGTATTGCATACTAAAATACCAACATCTTCACCTACTGTGGTGGAAAATTTAAATTAAATCTCATGAGTGATAAATCAAAAGAGGACTCTATAATGCAGTTAGCATAAATATCAAAAGAGTGGTGGCTTCCAAAGTAACACCTACATTTGAGGTAAAAGAAGATGCCTGGACCTTTATGTCTCAGTGCACAAGAAATATATATATATGGAGAGGCTCACCAAAATACAACACACTAAGTATTTAGAAATATGTGATCACCATCACTAGAAATATAAGCACTATCACTCATGGATGAATAACTAATAGGAATGGGAACTTATCCACTCTATCCAGTAACAATATTAACTGTACTAAATAAGGCCTGATATCTTAAAGCTATTCTACTACTAACAATACCAAGATAATAAAAAAAAAAAAACAACTCTACAATAATGGACTAAAGTTATTACTATAATTTTAATCTCAATAAATAATAAGTAATGTCTGCACCAACAAATAGGTTTAAAAATCAACTGACTTACATATAATTAAAGATAATGGTTAGCATATGAAATACTGGCACGAATATATATAATGCACACATGTATGAAATATCAAATGTTTTAATTATAAGATTTAATGGATATGAATAAATGTAATCAGGTTTTAAAATACTAATTGAAGAACTAAGATAATTGTTAAACAATGATATTGCTTATAAATACAGTTTTATAAATCTGTACACTTATACAATTCTTATATGTATTAAATTTAACTTATTGCATTCTAGTTTAAATTGACAAATGAATTTTATTATTTATTATACTTGAATGTCAAAAGCAAAAAAAATAAATAAATAAATACTATATTTATAATAACACATATTGGCATAGTTTGAGTTACAAAATATCTTTAAAATAAATATACAAACGTATATATTAAAATCGACTTTCATTATTCTCAAAATTTTCAATTAAAAAAAAAAATTGTAAGCTACATTTCAATTATGTATTCCTTTACAAAGATATATTACATATTGCATAAAAATAAAAAAATAAGATATAGTTTGTTTCTTTACCTTAATTGCACTAGTGTTTAATAATTAAAAGTTATCTTCAGCACTGACTTTATTTTCTTCATCCTAAAATAGCTTGATAGACATGAATATGTACATATTGCTGATAACGAAGAGATTTACTTCTTGTTATAAAACCATTATTTTTAGCCATTTCTCGAATGCTCTGTTAAATACGTGATGAAATTGAATATGATTTTCGAATCATTAAATAATTTGAAAGTTATAATGAGATACATTATTTAAGTATAATAGCTATTTTTAAAACTTTTTGACAAATACCGGTTTATTTTTGAAATCCCATGTTTTACTGAAGTTTCCACTGATGTTAATAATAGGCAAGCCGAAAAGCCAAGCCCCAAAATGATAAAGTTGTAAATTAGCACATCGTTTTTGTGTAGAAATCCTTAATCCAATATTTTTTTAATGATATTTATAAGAGCAATTAAAAAAAATAACGACGAACGAAAATAATAATGTCTTTCTTCTTTTAATTTTCTCTCATCTGCCAAAAATTCCCGCCTTTTATAAATCATGTGCTGATTCAAAAATAATCTTTAACATTTTGTTGTTTGCAATTTAAACTTTTTTAAAAATAAAAAAAAAAAAATAGGAAATAATTTCAATTAAAAAAAAATACATATATATATATTATATTGAAAGATTTACGTGATAATTCACAATCCAAATAAATATTAATTTTAATTTTTTTTAAAATAAATAAATAAATAAAGGTACAATATATTTATATTTAGCAATTTAAATGCTAATGCTAATGATTATTTTTTTATACATACATTAATAATTGTATACACATATAGTTTGCCATTATAATGAGGATCTCAAAGCAGATATCATAAAATTAATAAACCTGAACTATATAACAATAAAACTATTACGAACAATACACTAATAACTTATTTACAAACCCTTAAATAAAACTATAACAAAGACATTTTTTTTAAAACCATATTATAACTTGAAAAAGTAAGGATGGACTTTCTATTCTGTACAATATATTGTACCGAGGTATGTGTAGTATTCTTTAAGAGTAAAAATATTTAATAAATTTCATCTTTAAAAATAAAACGGAAAAAATTAAAATAAAATAAAAGTTTTAAAAGTTGAAGAAAAAGAAAATTAAAAACAAAAGATTAGGGTAGGGGGGTTTATTGTTAAAGAAAAAAAATAAACGATTTTAAAAGGAGGGTAAGACTTTTTTTTTAAAGTGAAATAAAACTGATTTAATATTACTTTGAATTAGTTCATAATAAAAGTAATAAAAAAAGATGGAGTTCATTTTGTCTTATAATAAAAGGATTAAATGTGTGCATGTATAAAAAAATTTGAATAAAGAAAAAAACAGAAGCCCAATCGGAGCAAAGTTAAAGGCACAATGAATCCACAAGATAAGAAGTGCTGAATAATAATAAAAAAAGAACTTTGTTATTGTTAAAACGTTCTTTTCAATATTCCATTTTTTCATTCCATTTAAAAATATTTCAAAATATTTATAGAATCAAAATTCATAGATTCATTCAAAATCATTCAACTCAAAATTAATCACTTTTAGTCAAAATAAAAATTTAGAATCAAAGAATCAAAATAAAAACTGTAGAAGTTATTATTTGGACAAAATGATGCACTGCTGAACCCATCGTATCATGCAGCTGGCTGAAACCTTCTATGCAGCACCATCATCAGATAGTTTGAAGGACAAACGATATTTGAGTGAAGTTGAAGGAACAGCAGAGTGTTCATGCAGAGATCCACAAGTGTCAGGTAACATCGTAAATTTAGGAAAGATTTACATGGAGTTTAGCGCTAACTGGTTAGAACAAACATTCTACAGAAGCTACATTTTGTCATGCTCACATCAAGTCAGATTCAAATCCTAGGTAATGTTTAATTTTCCTATTCTCTAATTCTTGATCTTTAAGCCATAATAAATAAATAAATAAAAACTTTTAACTTTACAAACTAGTATTTTTAGAGTATAAATAATATTGGCTCCATTGTTCAACTTTATGAGAATTATTCATTGTGTGTATGTGTGAATTTTAATTCAATATGTTCTGTATTTTTTTTTTTTTTTGTTATTTATAATGTATTAAAATATTTATTCAAATGAAAAGAGTGTGCATGCTTGTATTATAAGACAAAATGATTGTTTTTTTTTAAAAAAAAAGAGATTTAAACTGTCATTGAAATATTTACATTGATAGATGAACATACACATTTATAATGAGATAATATGTTTACTAAAGTGAGAATTGAAAGATTTAATTGTTATTGAGAAGTGATTAAGTTAAAACTAAAAGAATAGGGAGTATTTTTTTTTAAATAAGGATTTTTTTTTGAATGATGCCAAAGTTTTATCTTATGGTAAATCTTTATTATTATTAAAAATGGAATTTTAGAGTGTGCGGAGATTTTTTTAAGACAGCTACAACTCGATGAGCTAGCTGGGATTTCAGGTACTAGATTTGTTGCTGGTCAAATGAACATGTTAATTACTCCATGAATAACTGGTGCCTAAAGGGATTACTTCAAAATAAATAAAGTGTTTAGTTGGTCAGTATTTAGTTTAGTAGCCAAGGGTTTATATTATTAGTAGCTTGCTGCCAATAATATTGCTCACTCTACCTGAGGACCAGAAACCTTCGGAAATTGGATAGTTTGTTAATGAAAGAATAATAATATATTTTTTATTGTTATTATTATAAAAATAAAGAAAGTGGGCAGTTCAATATATATATATATGAAGTAATGGTTATGTATTTATATCATTCAAATATTGTAGTTTTGATGAAGACTGCTGGATTGTCAAAACTGTCAGGAAAATAAAGACGTTTTATTAAAAAAAATTTTTGCATTAAAGTGTATATGAAAGAAGTTATTGTAAGCAATATATATATGAATATATGAAGAAATGCAAAGAAAGTAAAGGAGAGAAATAAGAGTGTATACTTTTTAATAATATTTTAGATCTAATGGATATGTTTTTCAGAAACATTACCACCTACTATCCAATCATTATTCAATTTTACAATAATGTTAAAAACAAATAGAGTTTGCTTTATAAAGTATTATGTAATCTGAGGATCATGTTTATGTTTCTGGATTTTGTTATGAATGTAGAAAATAATTTCCTAATTTCTACAAAGGTTGTCTTTGTAAATATTTACATAAAATGTCAGCATTTCCTTATAATTCAATGATATATTTTATAATTATTGTATTCTTTCTCTCTTCCCTCTCTCTTTCCCTCTTTTTCTCTCTGCAACTTCCCTGTCGGTTCTTCCTACTCTCCCTCTCTCCTCCATCTTCTCTCTCTTATGCTCCTGTTTTCTTTCCTCTCTTTAATTTACTGCAGAATTGTTGATTTCTAATATTTTTGATAGACATTCAGTTAACATAAATAAAAAACCCACAAAAAATGTAAAACATAAGAATTAGTATTCCATATTTTTATAAATATTTATTCGAATTAAAATTGTTTATAATATCTTGATTATTTTTATTACTCAAATCCTGGTTCGGCACGAAATACGTATCTTGGTGATCATTTATCTTTTCACATGTGTGTATTATCAGTTGTATGGGATAGAATGGATAGCTGAAGGATCTTTAAAGTCTGTGTTCAAAGCCCCTGTATTACAAATAAATAACCATTACTAACAAGAATAGATTTTGAATTAAGTTTTTGAAATTGTTTTACATAGAGTTAAGTTTTAATCTATATATCACTTATTACAATATCACAAGTTACTAAAATTTACTTCTAATATAAACTTTAGTGCAGATGATTTTTTTTTAAATAATAGATATAAAACACACATATTTTTTATATTTATTCTTTTCTTTTTTTAAAAAAAAATTATTAATTCCAGTTCTACCTATCTTTCTGATCTATTCTTGTTTGGATGTCTTTTTTTCCGTGAAAAATAACTACATAACTGTTGGTAGTTTCGAAGGAGTAGAACATTAATCATTACTGTGCCTAACAGCTTCTGTAAATTGTTTTGTTTTTGCATCTTTTCCAATAAACTCAATTTCCTGGTTCAAGAGACAATTATTTTCCAAGTATTAACGTCATTTTGTTCCATTCATTGGAATACTCTTAGTGATTTTCAAATTTATCCCACACGAAACTAAAGGCTGATATTTTGAATGTTGTATAATTTCTGAAATGACTAAGCGTTTGCTTATTTTTGGTATTTTTTTTTAATTTGATATTTTTAAATCGTATTAAAATGTGTGTGTGTTTTATTATTAATATTAGTGCCTGTGGAAAAACTTTTTCTTAATGCATTAATTTTTTTATTATTTTAAAAATATTATTTTTAACTTCTCATTTAATTTTAAATTCATTTGCTATATAATTATTATGCATTAATTTTATTTTATTCTTTCATTTGTTTTTGGTTTAAGAGCTGATAGAGCACCTTGTAACCTTCGTTGCTAATGAGTTTTAGATTTTGGGAGGAGGTGAAAAACTTAAGTAATCAAATAATTTATTCGAATAGTCTGTAAAAAAATATGTAATTGGATATTTTTAAAAAGTGAATTATTTAGGAAGACAAGAGATAGTAAAAAGTTTTGATTATCTATGACAGTATTATTTAATAATACAGGTATAAAGAAGTCTAGAAGGTTACTATCTATTATAAAGCAATTTCTATCAACTAAACAAAATCACAAGAAAGGTGCATCATATTTACATGATTGTCACATTAATATTTAAACATGAATAAAAACTTTTTTTTATTTTTTTTATTTTAGTTTGAATATTCTCATCTTAAAAATAATGTCACACTATAACAACTAAATTAATTTAAAAATTTGCTTCTACACACATCAGTATTATTAGCGTCACGTTTACTGTGTGAATGCCAAACTTCATGACTAGCAATAAACAATATATTATATATATTTTAGTGCATGTCAGTATAGTATAGATGTTTCTCGTCTATGTATATCTATAATATAATTATGATTTAAAATTACCTATAAACAAAAAATAATTAACAAGGAAACATTAATGCAGTTAAAATAAGTTGAAATAGCCTAGTCACATATATGTGAGACCCTAGACTAGATTTGTAAATAAATTATCTAAATTATTTATAAAAAAAATATTGTTTTCATCTTCATTTTTTTGTGATAAAAATTGATGATGATAAAATTCAAATCATACAAAGACTATTATTAAATTCAGAAACTTAATACTACAACATAGAAGAAAACCCCCATGTGGTTTATAGAATTGTGTGTCCACAGACAGGTTGTGATTCAGTTTATTATGGGGAAACTCAGGCCACAGTGGGCAATAGATTAGCTCAGCATAAATATGTATACACAAGAGATACAACCAAAAAAGAAGGCAGCTCAGTATTTTCTGACTACCAGCAGGAACACAACCACAAATTTGAGCCCTCTAAAACTGACATCGTATGCACAGAAAGAAACAATGTCAAGAAGAAGGTCAAAGAAGCATGTTTCATCACCAGCGATGCCAGAGCAATAAACAGAAAGGACAAGTGCTTCGCAATTTCGAAAAAATGGATGATATAAGCAATTTGCATGCATTTGCATATAGTTAACAATATGAAAAGGACTATGAATATGGAGCTGCAAGGGCTCTGAAAGTGCTAAGTCTAAAAGATAGAATAGATAAAAAAAGCCTACTAATTAATAAACTTAAAAGTTTCACTGTAACACAATTTTAGCATATTAGTAATTACAAAGTAAGGGTGAAATAAGAACTGTTATTACAATATAGATCTGTATAAAATTATCACTTTTTAATAAGATTTTGTGGTCATGATTACAGTATTTGTACTATAAATTTAAAAATTAGGTCTTAATTAATATTGATAGTAATTTTGCTAAAATTCTTACTAACCCATGATTTTTTTTATATCATATCAATTTTTGAATATGCTTAACTTTTCCTCTAATATCAAGTGATCCCCAGCATACATTTCTAGATAAAACAATACTCTTTACTTTGCATAAATGACAATTATTCCTATACTTTAATTATTTTTTTCATTATATATCAATAACAAATTATTATAATTTAATCACAAGTGCCGAATTTCCTGTTATACACACTAAACAACATCTTTCAATAAAATACTAATAATTATTTCTAATTACTTACTAGCTAGAGATTATCATATGATTTTAATCTGAATATAAATTTTGTACTTAATTAAAAATTAATAGATTTATTATTATTATTAAAAACAACTATGAGGTATTATTAACCTAACTTATTTTTTATGTTTTCTATGTGCAATATAGATATAGTTAAAACTTTTATTTTATTACAAATTCTTTAAAGATATGACTAAAAAATATTTGAAAAACTCAAATGACTTCCAAGATGCATTTTTGTCTAAATTAGCATTCTTTAACTAGAGTTTTATTAGCATTCTAAAGATTGCTGTTATCTTTCTTCAATACTATACTTGTATTTATATATAAAAAATTACTTCTTTGTCAGATTTTACTAAATATTAATTACTTTATATGAAATGACTTCCACATTTTAAAAGAGCAAATAATTTTAATACTATATATATATAAATTCATGCTTGCAAACTGATAGAAACATTTTGCATAAACACTTGGAGTCAGTGTTTAGATCTAGTTTCTAACTCTATCCTTCACTGATGATAGCAAATAGCTTGAAATCAGCTGATCTGAGGGTGAGCAAATGAAAGAGATAGTTAATTCTGACTCTTTTGTCATTTATGTAAACAAATTTTACACTTGTTTAGGTGGTTTTGGTAAAATGCCATCTATTGATCATATACATATAATAAATAAAATGTCCATTAATTAAAAGCAAAATTGTAATTATAATTAAAATAAGAAATTTAATGGTTTATAAGCTATTACAAACAATCCTTAAATCCACAGAAGTACTTTCAGTTAATTTCTTAAACCTGTCTCAACTGCCATTAAATTAAAAAAAAAAAACAGCTATGGCAATTGAGGCAGGTTTAAGAAATTAACCAAAAGTACTTCTGTGGATTTAAGGATTGTTTGTAATAGTTTGTAAACCATTAAATTTATTATTTTAATTATAATTATATATATAGTGGTCTTTTATATTGATAGACCCCATTATAAATTAAATTAGGAGTAAATTTTAGGGGAATAGTTTTAAATTTTGTAAAATAAATATATTTAGTTGTTAAACCAGGAAAGATAAAGGTTACCTTAGTTTTTTGGGGTTTGAACCTAAGGTCAATTAAATTGAATTAGTATAAATTCTCCAAGTGTTGGTTAAAGTACTTGTTTTTAAAGCATATAAGAGATAAAAATAATGAAATATAATTTAACAGTATTTATTACTAGTTACTTTTTTTAAATATTTAAAATTGTAGTGAAGTTTAAATATAATCTTATAAATAAAAATATGTGCTACAGAGATAGATAATCATATCTGTGTGCATATGATATAATAAAGTATTGGCTATTTCTGGCAAAATAATTTATTTTTAAAAAATGACTAAGATAATATTGATTTTTATTATTTTTGTGATTAAATGTTTATAGAATCAATTTAGGATTTGACCTGTACAAGATAAAACTAAAATTGTTTAAATTAGTTAAAAGTTAATTGTATTATTTTTTTAAGTTTATTATTAATATTATTTTTTGTCAGTAAATATTTCTAGGAATAATATTGGCTTTAAAACATATTTAAACTGTTTCTAACTAATTAAATATTCAATACAAAATGATTTTAATTATTGACCAAAGAGGTATCACAATTTGAAATGTTTTAAAAATAAGCAGATGTTGTTGTGGGAATTCATTGAAAAAAATGTGGATATGAAGAAAAATAATTTAGTTCTTCCATAAAATTCAGTTTAAATTTTTAAATATTATTGTTTTTAATTTAAAACGTAAACTAATTACCATCTATTTAATAACCTAAAACTATTTTATGCTTTTTTTAAAAATGTAAAGTAAAGAAACTGTAAATCTCCACTGGTATCAAATCAATATTCAGTAAACTGAAAAATATTCTGGAATCATTATATTAATAAAAATACAAAAAAAAAAAAAACAGTGGAAGGAAAAAGTGGTGAATTCATGCAAACATGTTATAAGATAACAAAGGAGTTTGATGAAAAAGCACTGAGTATTATATTAATACATAATAAGTTAATTACTAAGCAAATTAAGGAAATGCTACATTGTGTCTCTAATGAAAAGTATAATCTATTGGATTGGAATGTGTGGATAAACTGAAGGAAAAATATTCATAATAAAATGGATTACAAAGACTGTAAAATAATGAAAATTAAATCAGTAAATAATGCTAATGAAAATATTTACCTAAAGAAAGTTAAACAATACAAAAAGAAAACAAACAGAAGTGTGTCTGGCTAATAATTAAATCAAATAAAATATATTGAAAGATGGTTTATTATGTCAGTAAAACAGTTACATAGATGAATTTTACATTATAGATGAATGCTATATAAGAGAAGAATATTTTATATACATATTAGATAAGACTGTAACTGTTTATTATGAAAATAAATAAATTATTTATTGATAAAGTGAGATTGAAAATTACTATGAGAATGAAAAAAATAAATAAGCAATCATGCTAAATAATAAAAATAGATATGGATTTTAATAAACTTATGAAATAAATATATTATTATACATCCTGTATATCCAGGATAATCTCAAATTTGCATTATGAATGAAATATTGTATAAAATATAAGAATCAAAAGATAATATTTGCAAGGAATAACCATGGAATAATGTGAATAGTGAAATATAATGTTTGGATTTGTGAAAATTTAACATTATAATAAAAAGAAAAAAGTCTACAATTATATATATATATAATCAAATTGGAAATATGTTTTGTTGTAAAGTGAAAAAAAACACCAGTGTGAATAATTGCTTATATTAAAATGTTGCATTTCATTATACTACTCGGAAAATTATAGATCAGAAAAGGGGAAGGCCAACTGCAAATTGTTATAAAACGTTTGAACGATTTGGTTACCATAGAAACTAAAACTCCTCAAGGATGAAACTTGGTAAAGTTTTATTATGTTTTTTTTTTTTTTTTAAATAAATAAATAAAACTTATCATTGGTGTTTAAATAGTGTTTCAGTTTCAAAATTTAAATAAGTATTATAAAAATCTGAAGTTAACTAAATGTATAAAAAATAATAACTTATTTTATTTATTGGTGTGTGTATTTTAATTATTTAAATTTTTATTTTGTTAAACATTATTAAATGATTATAATAAATGAAGATAAATAATCTAAGTAAATATAGATATAAAAGTAATAGCATATATTAATATAAAGAGGATAAAATACATGCTGTGTAAAATATAATGTTAAAGTATACATTATGATATTTAAATTTTGATCTCATATTTAATTCAATATGAGCAATTGAATATAATAACCAAGCCTAAGGATTCAATCCCTCTTGAATCTCATAATGTTTATCAAATCTCGTGAAAATTGTAAAGCTTCTTACATAGGTATAAGTAACCATCACATCAGTGTTAGGAGAGATGAGCATACTAATGCAGTTAAATAACAATCATAATCATCAGCACTCTCACTCCATACTATAGATTCAGGTCATGCAATTGATTTCTCTAGTACCAGCATCATGTCCAGATGTGATAATCTCTACCAGTGCAAAATTAGCAAAGCCATTGAGATACTTAAAAGGCTAGATTGTATCAATAAGCGAGATGATACATGTAAACTTCCTCCTATTTGGAAAGATTTTTAAAAAAAAAACATTCTTAATTTAACATTTTTGCTATTGGTGGAACTTTAATGGTTTTTTTCAATCTGTGATTGTAGCGCCTCTACAACCATCTTTCTATCTTTTATCACCCAGTGGATGACTTGTGTGATTAAGTTGAAATGTCGGTATATCAATATTTAAATTTTTTAACACTGATGAACCTGCAAAATAGGTTATATATATTGATTGCTGATTTCATATTATTAAGTAATTAGAGAGCTTCAGTATACTTTTTTCTTTCTCTATAAAAAAATTTCACAATATTTTTTTAAACTTGAAAAAAATACTATCATTATTAACTTTTTACTTTAGGCCACTGCAGACAAACTTCTAAATTTTTAAATTTAAAATAAAAGACTAAAAGAGGCTAATATTAAACAAGAAAATAACTGCTTCTATAAACTTTAATAAAATATATGTATGTACTATATTTTGTAATATTAAATTAATTTCTATATTTTTTATTTTTAATCACACTTTTACTAAAAACAGTATAATTAATAACATTGATATGAGAGTTGATTATACATACATTTTTAAATATAATTTTTTTTTTAAATAAATATTTGATATGAGCATCATAACAGAATAAAAAAAACCTAATGAAAACAAAAAGTATGTGGGGGTGGAGGTGGGGTACAATAACCAAAGGTTTGCAATTATTTAATACTTGTTAATTAAAATACACTTTAATAAAAAAAGATGAAAACATAATATAAGCTTTTATTTATAATTATTGTTATATACAATATATATTAGAATTTATATTTAGTGTTAACAATTATGAATGACAAAGATAGTCACAATCTATGGAACTTGAAGTCTGTTATCTGCTACAGCACCAACTTCAAAGGACATTGGGTACAATTTGAATTTGCTTTAGTTTTTCTTGCTCATGGGGAAAAATAAATAATGCTTTTTTGTTATAGGTAGATATCAAAGCTGCTAAAATAATTTTGTTTGTATTTAAAATTGATTTGTTAATGATTGGTATTATGTTTTATGGAAAGGAAGTAGATTTCTGCTATTATTTAGACTTGCTAGGTTCATGGTTTGATTCACTGATAGAGTTGATCTCTAAAGCCCAAAGTCCATGGACTATTCTAACTTTATCACCTTTGGTGCCACAAAATTTTTATAAGCATTTGTTTAATAGACATAACAGATAAAAACCATTCTGCCACTATTGTTTATAAAATGATTTGTTACATTTACCTTTATAATATGGCTTCAAGTAGGATATGTCATTAATCAATTACTTGTTTAGATTATCTACAATCAGAATAATTCCTTTGAAATTAATATAACTAATAATAGTTTATATTAGTATAAGCTGATGCTTAAAACCCCTTTCTTTTATTAATTTATTAATGAAAGAGTTATGGAATAGCTTATAGGAGTGTAATGAAATTTTGCAGAACATAATAGTGTTATTAAGATATCAGTCAATTTATAATCAACTTTTCAATTATTCTATATTTAATGTAAATGAATAATTAATTTTAGATCAATCTTCCAATTATTTCTGTCTTTATTTGTCATCACAATATGAAAATGATGCTAGGCATGTTAAAGATGAAAATGGGAAATGACCAAGATGATGGCATTTTGAGAAAAAGATAAGAATAAATTAGATTTAAATTTAATTTAGTTTACCAACAAATCTTTTTAAACTTATGATTATTTACATAGTTTGGGGAAATATCAAGTAGATATGTTTTGTTGTATTCATTCATATTTTTTCACTACCTTTCAGCTATTAAAGCGACACTCTGTTGAAAGGTTTTTTTTTTGTAGCATCCTTGAATTGTCATGTGAATGGTTACAGGCTCAATTAAAGAAAAATGTAGCTTCTTATTGATAAAGTTAAACGAAAATAACCTTGATATACACATAAATACATACATATAATTAAAATTCCGTATTAAATCTTAGAATATATAGTTATATGTATGCAAGATTTATGTTCAGAGTAATTTTGATGAGAACTTGTTAGGATACAATTAAACAGACAGTAACTTGAGCATTATCAGAAATTTTTATTAATCAGTTATTTTTTATTCACTAAGTATATGTCAAATGTCATTAAGGTGCTGTAATATAAAAGTACAAATTTAAATTCCAATTATATACGACTATAGCAAATAGATATTTTCATTCATTTTAGAAAATACCTTCCAGAAAATAAGCTAATATTAAAAAATAATAATTATAATTACCTGAGTTGTTCATTATCCATGCCGTTTGTTTTTTCTCAACTCTCTAAATAAAGAATCAATATTTTTTAGCAGATTTAGATCAACAATTTTCTTACCCGTAGGGTTAAATAATATCAATGGCCTTGAATACGAAATATAATATATAATCTAATGCAGGTAAATTGTTTATAAAATATTATACATCTTTCTATTTGAAATTTAATTATATATATATAATATTGTTTACTTCCTTAATAGGAATGAAAAAACTCATTAATTAATGATGCATAATTAAATATTGATGTAAGTGTAAAGAGATGCTGCTAGACTAAAAAGACGTTCTGCTTTAATTTTGATAATCCAAATAGAATACGAGCTGAGTGTATGTATTACTTGATAACATTGTTTAATTTATTACCGTTTAATTAGAACAAACTGAAAATAGAATAGTGCGATTATTAAATATTAAATAAGACGTAACTTAAGATTTATATTATACAGAAGTTGTTACTGCTATATGCCTGAGTTAAGATTTATACTTAAATAAAACGTTAATTGTTTTTAGGTATTGATTTTTTTATAATCAAACTTAGAAGTAAGTTCAATAATTGGCGAACATCCAAGATAATTAACTATTAAGTTTCTGATTGGCATATACATATCCACACACTATTTAGGAGGGGGGGGGCATGAAATTTATGCAAAAAATATAACTAGGTTTATAAATAATGTCTTTTATTTCACATTTACTCTGAGATGATACTGGAAAATCTATGCTTGCGTGGTTTAAATAAAACTATTTTAATTCTATCTTTATATATACAGATTGTTACGCCTTAAGTGCACATGAACATGTAATTCGCGTTAGCCAACAAATGCTTAAAAATAATCAATTAGAATATCAGCGATCTGATTTATTATTTGAATGTTGACTTCAAAATAGATTGTTGCTATTCTATTTGTTAGTTTCAAGCACTGACTCTAGTGATCTCTCTCGCCCTCTCTCTCTCTACATATATATATATAGGAATCCTAAATCTCTGATTTCATGGCTTTTTTTCTTATTTTTTGTGAATTTTTCAAATTTTTATATAAACTTTTCTCCTTTTCATTTTAAAACCAAAAGCTGAAAATTTATATAAAAATTAATTTTACAGTCTATAGTTTGTATATATTGAAATACTTTTTTGCATTCAATATATACAGAGAAAAAAAATGATGGAAGTATAGTGAAAAGAGAAACATCTCCAGGCTCTTAAACTGAGATGCTTTAGATTAGTCTATATAATTAGAAAGTACATTTAAAAATAAGACTTCAGTTCTTATCTTTTCAAAAGTCTCTATCTTGTGTCTTAGTTCTAGAGTTTTCTCAATATTCAACAAGACATCATTGAGATATTATAAAAAAGTAGTACAGCCCATGTATTAGGATGAGAAATTCTTACTGTTTAAATTTATTGTTTTAGTAACAATATACTCACTTTGGAATACAAAATATGCTTATATTTACTCAGCACACCATTATATATATATATATATATTAATAATTAAACCAAAAAATCGAAACAATATTAGAAATTTCATTTGAGTAATAATCGTTTTTGAATGTGGTGTTTAGACTAATATTAATTAGTCTCCTCATGTAAATATTGTAGAGCATCATCCAATGATAATAAGTAAACTTAATGTTTTTTATAAATCCTTGGATTATCAAATAGGATTAAAACATTTAAATTAGCCATTAACACCCTATACATATAACACTAAATTATGTCTTATTAAGTGATATATTGTAAAGTAACCATTATGTATATATATATGGTACTTGGGTATTATTCCTGCAACCTAGGATAGATAGGACGACTATTCACATACGCGATAAAACGTGTAATCTTGCGAACGTATTTTTTTTGCGGGGGGGGGGGGTTATTGCATTTTGTTTTTTACATTTTAAAGTTGCTACTTGTTGTTATTGTAATTTTGTTTGATCATTTTTAATTTCATCTTCTGAGTTTTTATTCAATCTGATCAAAGTACTGAAAATAACACTTATTTTTTGATTTAGTAACTGAATTAAAATATTGATTTTGTTAATACTCTGTTGTTTCTCTTTATCTACTAAAAGTGCTACATTTTAAAGTAATTTTTGGATGTACTAATTGAAATAATTCGTTGACAGATATTTCTTTATTTAAGAATTAAATTAATAAGTTAACTTTGTTAATATTGTTGTCGCTTCCTTTTATCTGTTCAAAATGTTGCAACTTATAATTATTTCTCAAGTCTGAAAACCATCTGATCATAAGAATACAATCTCCCTAATTGTTTTTTTTAAATTACGAATTGAAGTAAAGCGTTGAGTTTGTTATTTATGTTTTTTTTTCCTTTTATTTGCTTTCATATAAAAAACGTGTTTACTCCTGCTTACACAGACATGATGACACCTTCTTTCCATGTTGAATGACATAAGGAACGTTTCCCCCCTGTCTAAAGACCATCTGATCCAAGTGCTGAAATTAATACTTATTTTTTTTATTTAGTAACTGAATTAAAACGTTGACTTTATTAATACTGTTGTTTCCTTTAATCTGCTCAAAGTGCTTTAATTTATAGTTATTTTACCAGACTAACAACTATATGATCAGAGTGCTACAATGTATAGTTATTTCTTGAATTAATAATGGCATTAATACATTCACTTTATATTTACTGCTGTGACTAGATTATTATTACTGCTGTTGTCTCTTTTTGATTTGCTCAAAGTGATGCTGCTTTTACAATTTCCAGTTACTTTTCCAGTCGAAAAAGCATATACTCAAAGTGTTGCAATTTACAATTACCCATTTTTCTAATTACTAATTGAATTAATATGTAGACTTTGGTATTACTGTTGTTTTCTTTTACTTGCTTTGAGATCAAAAACATTTTAAATTCTGTTTATAAAACAACTCATCAACTGCTGCAATTTCCAATTATTTCTTCAGTCGAAAAACTAATGATTGTAGTGTTGCAATTTAGAGTTCTTATTCTATTTTTCGTATTCAGACTTTCTACTCAAAGAGCTGCAGGAATTTACTGTTTTTTTTTCATTTACTAATTGAATTAATACGTTGACTTTGTTATTATTTTTTGTACAACATTCATTTCAAAAAAGAAATTGCCATTGGTTTACATTGCTTGGTAAGATTCCATTTTTTAGCATGTACTGCACAATCACGTGCTCTATAAACAATTCAGAGAAGTAGGAATTGCGGGGAGGGGGTGATAATCGCATTTTGTATATAAGAATTCCTTTAATAATTAAAAGTTTTATAAACCACAATACTCTATTTCAGACAGTAAGTAGCCTCTTGTTGAATGTTTTGTAGTGTGATTTTAAAAAATATTTGTACAAATTTCAGGATTTTTCTTGGTTTAAAATCATTCAATTAAATTTAGCATTTAGCGTTCAAGCATCGTCTGCTTATGTTTCTTTCATAGATATTTTTTTTTACTTTTAAAAAGATATATTTGTGTTGTGTTAATTTTGTACAGAAAAATGGATCCAGTAGGCCTTCATTACTAAAAAAATTTTTTAAACTGATGGAAGAAAATTACAAAATTTGATTCTTTGCGTCCTTCTACATTGTCTACATTTCATAGAAGTATGTATATATTTCCTATAAAATTATTTTTTGTGTATTTTTCTAAAACTATTCGGTATTATTCCTGCAACCAAGGAAAGAAAGGAGGACTTTTCACATTCCTATCAAAGCATTGCTAACTTTGTAATGTTTGATGTCAAAATCATAACATTAAAAAGTTAGCCATGTAATGATATGAATGTGAAAAGTCATCCTATCTTTCCTTGGTTGCAGGAATAATACCCATGTACAATATTATATATATATATATTTGTATAGAAGAATATGAAGTTTGTAATTTAAATAAATTCTTGCATTATAAAGCAATGCGGTAGTTTACGTAAACTATTTTATTTTAAATTTATTGAACTGTTTATCTACCTATATGATTGACCTATCAATATATTCATATGATTACCACCTATATGTTTACCTAGTTATCTATTTATTTTTCTATTTTTAATATATCTTTTGATCTATCTATCTATTTATCTATATCTACATTTTTATCTGTATCTATTGATTTATCTATTTATCTGACTTGTCTATTTATCTATTTGTCTGACTAACTATATATTTATCTATATATTACTTATCTACCTATTTTTCTATCTAAAAATATATACTCTTATTCTTCTCTTTTTTATTTTCTTTGCATATGTGTGTATATATATATATATATATATATATATATATATATATATATATATATATATATATATATATATATATATTGTGCCATTACAATTTAGTCATTAGCTAAATTTGTAGTAATATGCATGAAAGAAAATAAACAAAAATCATCATCACATTTTTATATAGTAAATGAAGCTGTAGGGCATCCAAGTTTAAACCCTACAAGATCAAGTTTTAAAAGCTTAAGACAGAAAGAGAGTGGGGCCACAGTTATATACTTTAATTGTTTGTGTGTTGATAGAGAACTCAAAAAGAGTAATACACATATTTAAATATTCAACATTTAAATTTTTTTTTGTTAAAAAATAAAGTCATAACGCATATGTATAGGCAGTGTGTGTTATAAAAGCTATTTAGTTAGTCACTTTTAAATCACGCATATTAACTTTCTTTAAAACTAACCTACACTTGTTAAATTTTAATGTCTTATTCTATACTTCTATTTTTGCTTTTCTATAATTGTAAGTTGGAATTAAAGGCTAGGGATTTGATTTTAAATATTAAGGTTAGAATTACTCAGCTAGCAATTAGATTATTTAATGTCAGTTTATACATGATTTGAGTGATGGAGTGTGTGTGTTACATCACATAAATATATCTACATTTATTAAATATTGAAAGAAAAAGAAGAAAATCTGTTATATTATTTTTTTTCTTACTCAACAATTTTTTTTGTATTATAAGGGTTGTTTTTCTGTTGAAAAACTTAGAGACAATGTGAGAAGTCTAATTTTAAAAATGTCTCATCTTAAGATCAAAAGAAAGAAGCTCAAATTTGAGATGTTACATAGGTGTAAAAAAGGATTAAGATTATTTTTTTCCTTCAAAACAAAAGTTTGTCTAAAAATCAGGATACTGAGATTTTTCATACTATTCAACTAAAAAATGATTTGGTTGAAAATAAGTTATAAATCTAATTAAAAGAGGTGGCCAGAAATAAAAAAAAAATCGGATATAAAAGCAGTCTGGAAAAATCAGTTGATATTGTTATAGAGAGACTTTTTAAAAATTATTGAAACTAAAGCAGACAAACATTTTTAATTCTGCTAGATAATCTTTTTTTTTAAATAATTTTTTTTATAAAGTTTTGAATGTTGAAAATATAAGGATGGTGGGCTAAGAAAAATTAATAAATATCTCGTCTGTTGACCAGACCATCCAGCCAACACATCATATAGGAAAGAAAAGATGTCTTGTCTGAAATTATAATAATCTACACCTTTCAACTGACCGAGAGAAATAAGATGTTTTTAAATAGAAAGAAGAAAGCATTCACCTGCATTTAAAAGCTGAAGAAAATGAATAATCTACAGATAAATGTTAAATCATTGATTTCAATTAAATCCAGTAATTAAGTTTAAACCCAAGAAAATTATAACTGCTGTACTTCATCCACTAAAAGAATCATGCTCGACAGGAAGAGAAGAAGAGTTAATATAATGATTTCCAAATTGTCCACTAAAGCAAATAACCTCAATAAAATCATCATCATCAAATAATTATACACCTCAAGAAAAAGATTGTTCCAAAAAAAATGGAAATGGTAAATGCAAAAATATAGACATTAAACAAGAAAATTTGACTCATTGGAAGTCCTATGAAGAATAGAACTGGTAGTATAAATTTTTATATATATATTTTCTTTATAATATCAGAGACTTAGTAAAATTTTAGCAACAGAGTGGTATAATTTTGTTTAAAGAACTTTTAAAACAAACAAGATCAATTGAAACCAAGAATTTCTTAATAACGATTTTACATGTATTAAAATTCTGATTGTCTATTAACCTAAAGTTATGAAATGTTATTAATATGTAGCTTTTTTTTTTTATTATTATTTTGTTTTAAATAATATTTTTGTTATTATGGGGATAAAACACGCACATACATAATAATATAATACTTGTTGCATATATGTAATAGTGTGTGAATGTAAAGAAAGAAAAATAGGTGGTATTAAAAATATTAGATTTTGTTTTAAGTCAAAGTATAGCATTTCAGAGGGTAGAAGGGAGGGGGAGAAAATAATTTAAAACTTGTTCTGAAAATCTTGCTCTTTCACTTCTACTAACATTTTTTTTATCATTCTACTTTACCTGTTAAATTATAAAAGTATGTGTGCGAAAGAGAAAGGAAAAAAAAGAGTGAATATTTTTTTTTCTTATGAAATATTTTTTTGTGAATCCAAAATGATAGCAAACTTAGTATCCAAATTTATGTATATATTTTTGACGGGAAAGGGAGAAGAATTTAAAATTAACATTATTATTGCCAGATAATCAATTATTGTTCTCATCATTATTTCATATAAAATTTTGGTTTTATCTTTAATAAATTAATAAATGTTAAATTGTTTTATTAAATGAGGCGTATGTATTTTATTGATAATAGTCTTTATTCATTGTGATCATTCATCATCAATGGTTGATATTGATTATTTAAGATTTAATTAGATATACTAAAATTAAGCAATAATTATGAATTTCTTTATAACAATTAGGTTTTGTGATTAGGCTTAGTCCTAAAGCTGTGGTTGAACCTATTATCATTATCATTATCATCATCGTCATCATCACGTTTTAATTAATGAGCTGTTTAAATGTTTAAAAGGCCATAAATAAATATGGATTTCAAAGTATTTAGTGATTTCTTAGTATTATTATAACCACCATCCCATTATCTATTTCATGCAAGGATGAGTGAATTGCCATCCTAAATTAATGATATAATCTGAGCTAGTAAATCTTATAAAAAATATTGAAACACATTTGTTATGTTAAGATCTAAGAAATGATTTCTGTCTAATGAATTTTATATATTCCATTTTAGTTTAAAGATGTTTTATGTTACCTAGATGTTTACTTAAATATTAGTGCATACAGTTCTATGGGTCTAAAATCAAAATCATAAATTTTGTAAGAAATGAGATACCAAAGGGATTCAAACCTGGTACATGTGAAAAAGTTATAAATATAACTTTGTCTAGGTCCAGCTAACCTAGTGGTGCCTGGTCAGACCATATTCACTTGTTGTTCACTTAGACATGCACTTGAAATCCAATCAAGAAATGAAAGTAGATAAAATCTACTGTCTGTATACCTGAGAAGATATTTTATTGAGTTACTAGTGTACTCACACACTTGATTTCCATATACCTGAGATAAAGTAGTTTGTTCTTAATAATTTGTTTATAATTATTGATATTGTGATATCTTCAGAAATTGAATTATAGAAATATGTTTCATTTATTCCAATAACTCTTAATATGATTGATAACTCAGTCTGATATTTTGTTTAATAGCCACTACTCAGGTTAAATTATTATTTTGAAATGTAATTATGTTACAATGGATCAATGATCATACTTTATTTATGTTACAATGGATGCCCAACTGGGGCTATGATATGTTACCATATACCTGAAAAAGGGAGTCTATAGAATGATGGGAGATGTGTGGTTAAAAAAGAGAAATTTTTTTAGTAAATTTTTTTTTCAGTGAAAATTTTTTGTCTTACAAAATTTTCTTAGCCATACAGTCTTATTTTAGATTTGTATATGATGATATTTAAGATGATTTCATTTTTCATTGATGATGATAAAATGGGTACAGCCATAAAACAGCTTAGTTTTGTTTTCTCAATTTTGAAAATATAGGCATATCACAACTTAAGACAGTGGGTGAATAAACTTCCTGATTTGGTAAATCTCATTAATATCACTTGTAATGAATCAACAGGATTCCCCCCTGTTAGGTTGCATTATCAAAAACAGGAACCCTTGCTGATTGAGGTCCCATTGCCTGTTACCCTTGTGGAAATAAATAATGGCAATGACCTTAATAAAGCTAGGGTCCAACTTAAACTCATGGGTCAAAAAAGGGTAATGCAATCCAAAATAAAACCACATCCATTTAAGATTAATGATCTTGTGCTGGTATACACACCTCATGTTAGCAACCCCCAAAGAAACCAATTTAAAAAGTTTCTGCATTTGTACGAAGGGCCATTCCAAATTACTAAAAAAATAGGAGAGAATGCCTTTATGGTTGCTACTCTTGATGGGAATAAGGGAACCTATAATGCTAGGAGTTTGATCCTTTATCTTTCAGCAGAGTCGCTTGGCAAAGATCTCCACATAAATCACATTTAAGTTTTCTAATGAAAGGGGCATTTGGTAGACATCTAGATGATGTTTGCCAGTAGTTAGAAATTTTTTTTAAATATTATAGTTATTATTATTAGTGTTATTTTGTTAGTTAGGATTTTCTTATTAGATACAGTTAAAGCAAAGGTTCTGATGATTTTATTCGGAGGGGGAAAATGTTGTGCCATTACAATTTAGTCATTCTAAATTTGTAGTAATGTGCAGGAAAGAAAATAAACAAAAATCATCATCACATTTTTATATAGTAAATGAAGCTGTAGGGCATCCAAGTTTAAACCCTACAAGATCAAGTTTTAAAAGCTTAAGACAGAAAGAAAGTAGGGCCACAGTTATATACTTTAATTGTTTGTGTGTTGATAGAAAACTCAAAAAGAGTAATACACACATTTAAATATTCAACATTTAAATTTTTTTTTGTTAAAAAATAGTCATAATGCATATGTATAGGCAGTGTGTGTTATAAAAGCGATTTAGTTAGTCACTTTTAAATCACGCATATTAACTTTCTTTAAAACTAACCTACACTTGCTAAATTTTAATGTCTTATTCTATATTTCTATTTTTGCTTTTCTATAATTGTAAGTTGGAATTAAAGGTTAGGGATTTGATTTTAAATATTAAGGTTAGAGTTACTCAGCTAGCAATTAGATTATTTAATGTCAGTTTATACATGATTTGAGTGATGGAGTGTGTGTGTTACATCACATAAATATATCTACATTTATTAAATATTGAGAGAAAAAGAAGAAAATCTGTTATATTATTTTTTTTCTTACTCAACAATTTTTTTTGTATTATAAGGGTTGTTTTTCTGTTGAAAAACTTAGAGACGATGTGAGAAGTCTAATTTTAAAAATGTCTCATCTTAAGATCAAAAGAAAGAAGCTCAAATTTGAGATGTTACATAGGTGTAAAAAAGGATTAAGACTATTTTTTTCTTCAAAACAAAAGTTTGTCTAAAAATCAGGATACTGAGATTTTTCATACTATTCAACTAAAAAACGATTTGGTTGAAAATAAGTTATAAATCTAATTAAAAGAGGTGGCCAGAAATAGAAAAAAAATCGGATATAAAAGCAGTCTGGAAAAATCAGTTGATATTGTTATAGAGAGACTTTTTAAAAATTATTGAAACTAAAGCAGGCAAACATTTTTAATTCTGCTAGATAACATTTTTTTTAAATAATTTTTTTTATATCAAGTTTTGAATGTTGAAAATATAAGGATGGTGGGCTAAGAAAAATTAATATATATCTTGTCTGTTGACCAGACCATCCAGCCAGCACATCATATAGGAAAGAAAAGATGTCTTGTCTGAAATTATAATAATCTACACCTTTCAACTGACCGAGAGAAATAAGATGTTTTTAAATAGAAAGAAGAAAGCATTCACCTGCATTTAAAAGCTGAAGAAAATGAATAATATACAGATAAATGTTAAATCATCAAGTTCAATTAAATCCAGTAACTGAGTTTAAACCCAAGAAAATTATAAATGTGAAAACAACTGCTGTACTTCATCCACTAAAAGAATCATGCTCGACAGGAAGAGAAGAAGAGTTAATATAATGATTTCCAAATTGTCCACTAAAGCAAATAACCTCAATGGAATCATCATCATCAAATAATTATACACCTCAAGAAAAAGATTGTTCCAAAGAAAACGGAAATGGTAGATGCAAAAATATAGACATTAAACAAAAAAATTGACTCATTGGAAGTCCTACAAAGAATAGAACTGGTAGTATAATTTTTTTATATATATTTTTTTTATAATATCAGAGACTTAGTAAAATTTTAGCAACAGAGTGGTATAATTTTGTTTAAAGAACTTTTAAAACAAACAAGATCAATTGAAACCAAGAATTTCTTAATATCGATTTTAGATGTACTAAAATTCTGATTGTCTATTAACCTAAAGTTATGAAATGTTATTAATATGTAACATTTTTTTTATTATTATTTTGTTTTAAATAATATTTTTGTTATTATGGGGATAAAACACCCACATACATAATAATATAATACTTGTTGCATATATGTAATGGTGTGTGAATGTAAAGAAAGAAAAATAGGCGATATTAAAAATATTAGATTTTGTTTTAAGTTAAAGTATAGCATTTCAGAGGGTAGAAGGGAGGAGGAGAAAATAATTTAAAACTTGTTCTGGATATCTTGCTCTTTCACTTCTACTAACATTTTTTTATCATTCTACTTTATGTGTTAGATTATAAAAGTATGTGTGCGAAAGAGAAAGGAAAAAAAAAGAGTGAATATTTTTTTTTTCTTATGAAATATTTTCTTGTGAATCCAAAATGTTAGCAAACTTAGTATCCAAATTTATGTATATATTTTTGATGGGAAAGGGGGAAGAATTCAAAATTAACATTATGATTGCCAGATAATCAATTATTGTTCTCATCATTATTTCATATAAAATTTTGGTTTTATCTTTAAATTATTTGTAGATTTTCATAATAAATTAATAAATGTTAAATTGTTTTATTAAATGAGGCATATGTATTTTATTGATAATAGTCTTTATTCGTTGTGATCATTCATCATCAATGGTTGATATTGATTATTTAAGATTTAATTAGATATACTAAAATTAAGCAATAATTATGAATTTCTTTATAAAAATTAGGTTTTATGATTAAGCTTAGTCATAAAGCTGTGGTTGAAACTATTATCATTATCATTATCATCATCGTCATCATCACGTTTTAATTAATGAGCTGTTTAAACGTTTAAAAGGCCATAAATAAATATTGATTTCATAGTATTTAGTGATTTCTTAGTATTATTATAACCACCATCCCATCATCTATTTCATAAAAGGATGAGTGAATTGCTATCCTAAATTAATAATATAATCTGAGCTAGTAAAACTTATAAAAAAATATTGAAACACATTTGTTATGTTAAGATCTAAGAAATGATTTCTGTCTAATGAATTTTATATATTCCACTTTAGTTTAAAGATGTTTTATGTTACCTAGGTGTTTACTTAAATATTAGTGCATACAGCGCTATGGGTCTAAAATAAAAATCATACATTTTGTAAGAAATAAAGTGCCAAAGGGATTCAAACCTGGTACATGTGAAAAAGTTATAAATATAACTTTGTCTAGGTACAGCTAACCTAGTGGCATCCGGATAGACCATATTCACTTGTTATTCACTTAGACATGCACTTGAGATCCAATCAAGAAATGAAAGTGGATAAAATCTACTGTCTGTATACCTGAGAAGATATTTTATTGAGTTACTAGTGTACTCACGCATTTGATTTCCATATACCTGAGTTAAAGTAGTTTGTTCTTAATAATTTGTTTATAATTATTGATATTGTGATATCTTGAGAAATCAAATTATAGAAATATGTTTCATTTAATCCAATGACCCTTAATATGATTGATAACTCAGTCTGATCTTTTGTTTAATAGCCACTACTCAGGTTAAATAATTCTTTTCTCTTTGATATAAAAAAATTTAAGTGACCATTTTTTTTCATTTATTAAGCTAAATAATATTTTATTTAATATCTTTTGAACATCTTTAATTTTGTTACAATATATATATTGCTTATAATAACTTCTTTCATATACACTTCAATGCAAACAATTTTTTTAAAAAAACTTCTTTATTTTCCTTACAGTTTTGACTGTCCAGCAGTCTTCATCAGAGCTTTTTTTCAAACCTCCTCTGCTTTAAACTAATGAAAATCTGTTATTTTAAAGCAGAGGAGGTTTGACAAAAATGGTCATGGTTTCAAGTTGCTTGAATTCCATCATTTTCAATGCTATAGTAAAGATTTTACAATCATTTTAAAGCTTGGAAAAAGTACCATAAGATGCTGCCCTCTCTAGAATTATTTTACAAGTAAAAATCAATAAATTTGACATTTAGACTTCAATAAAGGCAGAAAGCAGGCTTTTCTCAATGCTGATTGGTTGGTTCTCATTTCAACAAAAGAAGAGGCCTATCCATACTTTTTCATCACTCCACCTTCTTTGTTTTGCATTTAAAAATAAAAATGAATGTTTTAGAGTGTTTTTAGTATTTTTTTACATATTATAAATTATTTTCATAAAATATACTGAAAGCATAATTATTTTAGAAAAACAGTAAGATTTTTAGTAAAAAATTGTATACTTTTACAGGAATGTAAATTAATAACTGAAATAACTGAAACACAGGCTTGTTATACACCTGTGGCTAAATTGAAAAAGAAACCAATGCTAACAACAATTTTGACACTTGTCAACAGTTTACATTGCCCCAAGATCTTTATTTGATTTTCAAGTAAAAATTAATGTTTGAGAATATTTTGCTGGCATTTATTTACATATTATAATGTATTTTGGTAAAATATGCAAATTATTTTAGGAAAATAGTAAGATTTTAGTAAAAAATTGTTTAGTTTTACACTAACATAAATTGAGAGGGAAATCAATGACATCATCAACACTTTCTGATTTGTTACTAAGTTTCTTTTTAGGTCTTTTAATATTGGATATTTTTATAATTAGAAATAAAAAATTATTTTTCAAAAAACTTTTGTTCACTTTCATAATCTGAAAAATTATTAATATATTTTTTACAAACGTAACTAAAATAAATATAATAATAAAAGATGAATATATTTTTACTGCTGATTCTGTAATTGACCAATCAAAAGTTTAGAGTTTTAACTCACTCACCCAAGCAAAATATTGTCATGGAAATAGTTAATTTTAGAATTATTAAAGTAAATTGTGACTTTGTATGTTTTAGTCATGTGATTAGATCAAGCATAATTCTATAAAATTTGTGTTTTAATTTTTTAATTATTGATGTAATTGTGATTTTTTTTAATGAATGGTCATATCACAACAATGTATAAATTAATTGATGTTATTTACTACTTGGATGTGTCAGCAGGGGTTTTGGGCATTTCTTAAAAATCAAAATCACCATGAGTGCATAATAAATCAGTACCAAATAAGTTTGCCGACAATATAATGAGAATATGAGATGTATAAAATAAAATCAGAAAACATAAACTTATGCTTAATTTTTTTTTATTAGTTTTTATCATTTTCACTTATGTTAGCTTTATTTTTTTATTCTATTTGTAAATAAATTGATTTTATTAATAGCATCATAACTGCTTTTTTGTGTTGTCTCAATCTCTAAATTTAGTCTCAAGTTGAGTCCATTATTCTAGTTTCAAATTCTAATGTCTAATTATGCTGATTTAATAAGCTAAATATTGACAGAAAAAAGAAAAAGAGTGTTTGCCTATGGTTAAGTTATTTAATCATTATGATTATGAGATGCCAAAATGTAAATAAAGAACCTGCTATTGTTTGTAAATTATATATAAAATAGATTTAAGTATATGCAAGTGCAGAATATATGAAAAATTCACACTTTACATTAAATAAATCATATAATTGAAAAGATAGTTCTTTTACTTGAAGAGATGATTTTTATTTGTTGTAAATGAAGTTATTATTAATATGTATGCGAATTGATGTTGTTGAGAAGGCTACCTGATTATTATGTATTCTAGTTAAATTAAATCAAGTAAATGTATATAGGCTGCAATTTATTTAGATATATAGATTTTTAAGTTTCAACAATAATAAACTTTATTAATCATTTTAGTTACATAGTATTACAATGCTGCTTAATTGTAGCAAGATACATGTTTAATCCTATTATTGTCAATTCAATTTTGAGTGCTACAATATTCATTGTTAAAAGTACATATCTATATAGGCAATTTGTAAATGATTCTATCCACTTTAGAAATGTCAATTAGGCAGATTATTGACCAGTAGGAGCATAATCTGGGCCATACTTTCTTTAATTCTTAGGAAATAGGAGATCTAATTTCATCATTGTTTTTTGATTTCAAATCTCGTGGTATATCATGGAAGACATTATATGAATTTCTTTATCTCACAGTATTTATATTCTTCTAGTTTGTCCTTCAAACCCAAATTCCTATGATCATATTTGTGAACATTAAAAATTTACAGTTTATCCATAAACCAGCAGATATATAGATTTTTAAATAATGATGTACCACTGGTTATTTTTTTTGTAGTTCAGTATTGTATCAAGAGATATATCTGATATGTGAAGGTTCCATCATATTATATCAGTGGACCCCATAAAAGTAATTGTTTCAATTTTCATTATAATAGATATATAGTAGATAGATAGATGGGTATTAGTAATTATATACCTACATACATATTCAATCAGTCATTTATGTTACAAGGAATATTTTGAAACATTTTTTTGAATATACATATATACAAATATAACCTGTTTATTAATAGGTTAAGATTCTGAAAGTTATAAAAGTAAACTTAAGCTTAAATTATTTAGGCCTTGAGGATTGACATAATTATTACTTATATAATATTTACATATTTAAATACCAAGATAATTACACATATAATAAGCCTATTAAATTAATTATTTAATTTTATATGTGATATTTATTTACCCTCCAGAAGTGACACAATTATTTTATAAAGCTTAGGGAATCCAAACTTCTAAGTGAACATATAACTTTTTAATTTATTATTCATTTGTATAAGTAAGATTCACGAGTGAATTGTTTATATTCGATTTTTAGTATAAAAATAATATTATTTAAATAAATAGTTGTTATAACAATAAAATATAAAATTAATAATTTATATTATTGATAAATAAATGTGAGAAAATAAAAGCTTCTAGATGTTTAATGAGAAATGATAATTAAATTACAATTAAATCCTTCATTTGTTACGCAATTTGATCAATTTTATGCAAGAATTAGATAATAAATAAATAAATAAATATTATTTTAAAAAATAATTTTTAATTTGTAGAATATATAAAAATAAAAATCAAGCAAATGTATTTTTTGTATACTAAACAGGTAAACCTTGAATAGACTGAAAATCTTTTAGATAAAAATATAAATATTTTTTACTACAAATGAACCACACAGTACTAATAATAAAAATAGTATTTGTCTGGCTTACGTTAATTAAAATGCAAGTTATGCAAATACTATGATAACTGTCTGTTGCCTGGTTGCATCTTAACTAAAACGTATTCTGAATTACTATCCAAAAATTCGTGCTTAATTTAAGTTTAGTTACAAAAAGAGTTGCTAATTGGAAAAAAAAGATATTTTAATTTCACTGTTGTTTTTTGCATCTGTTATTACGATATGATTATTTATTTTGTATATGGATGGGCTGATCAACCACACAGCCAATGTTGTGAGTTTACTTTAACATTAGTTGAACTTTTCTGAAGGCAGTATAAATATGAAAATGTGCTTTGGATAATGATATTTTTCTTGTACTTATATGTTAGATTACTTGCATCCATTTAATGAAAACGAATAAGTGTTTTTTTTTTTTTAATTCCAAACTTTATATCTTTTTAAATTGTTCAATTGTTAGTATTAACAGTCAGATTAGTGTGAAACATAACATTTTGGGTTGTAATTATTATCATGTCTACGATATCTATATTTGTACTTTAACAAAATATTTACTATTAACATATATAACAAACTTCTGCTGTCTATGCTATATATATATATAACGGTGTTTTAATAAAAAAAATTCAATGCTACTTGCTTTCTCATTTAACGACTGATTACTTTTTTTTTTGACATATATATAAATATTTCATTAGATCCGAGTATTTTCGTTCCTTCTTAACTTACACACACATCCCTGCTTTCCTTAAATTTGTTATGACGCCTGCTGTCCTTTCATTTACTCGACCCACATTATTTCACTCGATTTATTTTTTTTCATTATTTTTATCAAAACAAAATCGTATATATATAGAATAATTAGCTAACTCGAGTAACGAACGCTAAAAGAAATTTATATGCGTTATATTTTGCTCAGGGTATTGTAATGGAATATATGCCGTTACATTATTTTAAAATGAAAATAAAAAGATCGTAAATAAAATTGGATTTATTAAAAAGAAAGAAATTTATATGCATTATATTTTGCTCAGGGTATATATGGGTTTTTTGTTCCAAGCAATTTGATTCTTTTGTTAAAAGCAACAGTCAGTAAGAATTTCTTGTTGATTTCTTTATTTTTCCTTCTAAGGGCAAGGTTAATGAATGTTTTCTAAATATTATGAATCATCACACTCGTGTAACTTATGGGTTTGCCATTATCACTAAGCAGTTTTTTTTTTTTTAAGTTTTATTCTTTTAACTTTTTTTTCTCTGCTCAATATTTTTGGGTTTTTCTTATCCAAGTGTTAGAAAAAAAATAGATTATGCATGTATCAATGAATATATGATAATCCACAATGAATGAAAATCCTCAAAAATTTTGTTTTTAAAAAAATGAAATCAGAAGATGTTTAATTAGTTTTTAATTAAACATTGCTATATAAAAGACTTTACATTTCTATAAATTTTCATAAAGAGGATAGGAAAATAATTTTGATGAAAGACAACTACTTTTTCACTTATTCTCCATGAATAAAAAGCATCCCACATCAATAATGGTCTTGCGTTGTTAGCCGAGAGGTATCGCAACTGCCATGCAAGCAAGTAGTTGGTTGCAGACGGTTGTGGGTTCGCGTCCCGGCCGATGCTATGACATATGAAAAAAAAAAAAATAATAATTGTTTTTTAAAAAAAGCTGTTCTTAAATCCTATTATTAAATAAACCATTCATGCTGGAAATAGAGTGCTTTTATTTAAGAGTCACATTATAAAATCAGTTTTATTTCAACACTTCCAATGAAAGTTCATTTATTTAATAATAGTCTTTAAAAATGGGAGAGCCACCTGCTCTTTTAAAACATTTATTGATGCGTGGGGCTGTTTATACATAGGTAGACAAATACTAAATGGTCAAGTGCCTTATCATTTTATTAACATCACTTTACCCACTTATTATACTCAGAACAATAATCATATAGAACAATTTTTTCATTGTAAAACATGGAAACATCATCATAATATTAATAGTTATATAATTTATTGCAAATTAATGGAATGTTGTATTTTCTATTGAAGCAGATGGATCTGTTGGCCAGATCTATGCTTCACATCTTTCTAGATTACTAGACAAGGATCAAACCTGATCCATCGTGTTACGATGTTTGTAAAACTTTCCGTCTGAAATTTTATCTACATTTAAAATTTAGGCCAGTAAATAAGTTATCAAAGTATTAACTTTTTGTTAAAATGTTTTACTATAAATATTAGAGGGACCCAGTTAGATTTATATATATATATATACAAATACATATATATAGAATTACAGACAGGAACTTTTATAAAAATCAATATATAAATTTTTAATATGCTATTTTTTTTAAGTATTTTATTCTGGAGATTTACTTTCAAGATAAACCTTACTAATATTCCGTAGCGTTCAAACAAAAGAAAATCCATTAACAAAAATGGTAATGAATTGTCTTGCATTGGTGGTTGAGAGGTCAGCGTGACAACCTTGTAACTTGCAGGCAGTTGCCCGGGTTGTGGGTTCGCGTCCTGGCCGATGCTATGACACTTAAAAAAAAATGGTAATGGATTTTCTAATTAAAGTAAAATTAAAATAGAAAAGATTATTTGAAATATAAATTCTGTAAATCTACATTTAGTTATAAATAGATTTGAAACAATTAAATGATTGGGTTTATCGTGAAGGTTGATCTCAAGAATACAATACCAATATACTTTAGATATTCCAAACATTGCCACTTAACCTGGAGCATATGAAAAAGGGAATTTCCCAAAAACAGTTTAAAAGAAGTATAAATAGCCAAAGAGAACAATAGAATCCAGTCCAGTCCCAGTTTTGCCACAATATCCTGGCAAATCTACATCAGTAAAATTTTAAAAAAAATGTTCCGAAGTATGATAGTTGGGTAGACGGGTTTTAACTTGCCCAGCTCCCACTGTCTCAAAGATGATCGTCCAATACCTCATGCCAGAGAAAATTCATCAAAATGAACTGTTGAACTCTTTATTCAATTCATAGCTAGCTATGCCTGTGCGGAAATTCATTTCTAATTGTGGGATTCCAACTTCCACATGGACTCATAATAAATTAGGTAATATGACTCCAATTTGTTAATTTCTAACCACCTAATTTATTCTTCTAAACTCCAGTGAAATATGTAACTCCTGCTAATTGTAATGTCTTCTAAAGTGTAATTTAAAATATTTAATTTAATAATCTGTAAACTACTCTGCTATTACTTAAAATCTAATGTCTCTGCTCTCTTTCTATCTGTTTTAAGATTATGCCTTTTAATGCTAAACTTCATTCTAATTGTTTTAGAAATTATTGTTATTAATTACTTAAATGAAATGAATATATGCCATTTTTGTTCCATCTTGACAAAGCTTTACTCAAATAAATATTTTCTGCCTATTTCCCGATCAACATTTGTCAGTAATTAAAAATGAATACTGTTCTAGCTGTGAAAGATAAATACTTGGAGCAACTTTTGTTTTGTCAAGATGAAACCATTCTATATTATTGTGTCTTTTTTATATTTATGTGTATATGATTTAGTTGTGTGGGGAAATGTGAGAATCAAGTATGAGAATTTATTTAGTTAAACTATTTCATTTTTGAAGAGTGAAAGGGAGGTGAGTTTAGAAAATTAAATTCGTGTTAAATAATAAGAGAGAAATAGAATGTCATCTGAAATGTTAGTGGGGTTTTGTGTTGAGGGGAGAAACGTGTCTCTAATAATTGTATTCATAATAATAATTAATGCTTATTTGATTCTTGTTGGTCTGATCTTGATCAATTTGTATGCATTTATTTTAATCTTTATAGCTCAGCACAATTATATATTCAAATATTAAAATATATTCTCCAGTAATCGTATTTTGCCTTGATGATATTTTGCTTAATTACTTGTCTTTTGTTTTGTGTGACTTCCAGATCATAACTAGACCATGTGATAATTTCACTGGCCATCAATTTTCTTGTCAGATATGAAAGCTAAAATGGGAACACCCGGGGTCAGCAGAGCTTAGCTAGCCTTGGCAATTCTCATTCTTTCACTTGAAATATTTTGGGTTTGCCAATGGCACAGACTATTCTTTTTTTATTTCTTGGCATCATGGGAATAGGGCAAGTGAGTTGATTCTATACTAGTGATGTAACATCGAATACTGGGATTTGTTAACTTTCCTTTGAACACTTTATGGTCGATTGACCATGATCTGATTAATTTATATATTTTAAATCTTGAAATATTTAATTGTAAATATCGCGATCCATTTATATTTTAAATGTATCACTCTCTCCGACACCAATCCCTATAGTTTGAGTTAATCATTTCTCTCTTAAAATAAAATCAATCAGAATAAAGTTATACTTATCATAGCTCTTTAAAAATATTTATTCCTATATCTCAGACTTGGGCGGGCATCTCCCGCAAATCGATAGTCGTTTACATTTGTTAGATTGGCATATAAAGTATACCGCTCTCTTGCCAGAGACATAATAAATAACAGAATATAAATTTATGTTAACTAATTTTATAAAATCAAATCAGTGACATTAGATAAATTATCAAAATGTTTTATTAAATATATATGAACCTGGAAAAAAAGGTAATATAAATGAATGTACTCTTATCTGACCAAGAATAGAACTCTAAATCAATTATAAATATTTGTTTTTATATATGTTTGCTATTTCAATCATTTCCATTTTTTTAATTTAATTATTTATGTTTGTATTTAACTAGGTTATGTTTTCTATCTGTTAAATAAAATGTATTAAATTAAAGTTGGGTGTAGATAGCTGCATGGATAAAGATTAATAACTGTTTAAATTCATTTATGTTTAATTTAAGGGATTTTAATTTTAGGCTATTTCTTTCATAGTTAGGGCAATGCTTGTGGAGGGATATATGGGTGTTGATATTAATGTAATGTGAAGTGTGTTTAGCATACAGGGCAACATGCCTAACTGAATGCATGACCCCAAAGAGGCAGTCATATCGTTGAAATGGTCACAGATGTATTTCCTGTGCTATTGACCTCTTCTAGCTCTATGGACAGGGATTTATAAGATGGCAGAAAGACCACTCTCCCCCATACATAGCACTCTTTAAAAATAACCATACATGATTCCTTAGTCAGACAGATGTACTTTCCTGTTCTGGACATGGATCATTTCCTTCAAATAATATCACGCTGTCAGATGCACATTCCTGTCAGCGTAGTTTTATGCTAGCATCTTCATATTATATTGATTGCGACTATATATCTGGAAGCAGACATTGGGTTGGCTATGAACTTTTAGTCTGAGATTGAATGAATGTTTTGATAAGTTTTTAAGTGGAAAAAAATCTATGTAGACTATCTATGCTCGACATGCTAAAGTAAAATATAATTTAAATATCCATCTGTGTGGTCTATTTAAAATAGTAACTTAAATTTAAAAAAATTAATGTTAAAATCTAAGAATAAATTTATTCCTCAAATTTTAAATGTGCATTAATAAAATCTGTTTGTATATTAATTACTGGCAGTGGCTTATTTTTTTTTTTTTATATATTCTTAGATAAGAATTTTTTTTATAAAATATAAATCTCTGTTATTCCACTGAGCTAGTGACAATGGGCTAATGACTGGATATCAAAATATATATAAAAAATAATTTTTTTTTAGTTACGTATTCGCCTACTTTATAAATTTTCTAGGTTCAAATGCCTAGTGGTGACCTGTAGTGCATATTATGTTAAGTCTCACTAAATCCAGATTGTTATAATTTGTCTCCCAACTGGGGCCGACGTTTAATAAACCAAGTATACCCTGAGTAAATTTCTTTTGTCAAAGTGAGATATTTTTATCTGTTTACATAAAGTTGTATACTTTAAATCTTATAAAAGCACTGCCAGAAAGAAATTGCACATATATTAAACACGAGAAAGTATTAATAATATAAAATTGTATTTTGTTAAAAAGAAAGTCAAAAGGTTGCAATTAATATGTTTTTTTTTGTATGTTAATATATATTATGCTTTAATGTGTATAGGAGCAAACAGCCACATAAGTTTATGATTGAAATGTGGTGCCTTATGATGAGTACCTTTGGGAATTACTTCAGTGTAACCCTATGTATGCATTTCAATCAGTCATAAATAAAATGGTGGTATTTATAATTGTGGTGCAAATATACACGTTTAAACCCATTATTCCTTAAAACATATTTACCTCAGTGCAACCTTCTTAAATAAATAATTTATAAAATTTGCTTGTCATGCCATGTGTAAAAATAAAATGTATAAAAAAATAGAATGCTTGGGGGGAGGAGGCATAGACGTAAATGGTCCTTAGGAAAATGATAGTCAACATTTTTTTTTGTATATAATCTTAGTAAAAATTACTAACCGAATGTTTTTGTAAATGTTTTCGCTAAGTAAAATATTTTTTTTTTGTTTATTTTTTTTTAAGCAAGTTTACTGAGATGTAATGCTCACATATGTATGTTACATTGTTTTTTATTAGTAAACATGAAAATAATAAAAGTTTGCAGATAAAACTTCCTTTTTAAGAATTAAAAATTGAAAATTAAAATTCTATACTAAACTCATATATATAAAATCGCACAGATGAAAAAAATTATTAAAATAAAACTTTATTAAAAATAGAAAAGGTATTTTAAAAACAAATACTTTAAAAAGATTTAGAGATAAAAATATATCTTTAATTTTGGAAAACACATTAAGTAATCAGAAAATGGAAATGATTGTTTTAATTAGTTAAATGTAAACTAGCCTTGGGCATTTAAATGTATAAGCAATGGTCAGATAGGAGAGAAAAACAATGGAATTGGACCTCAGTGAAAGGACCATCACATCAATGATGTAATGTCAATTGAATCCTTAAAATTAATATAAAAGGAAAAGTTTGTAAATTATTAGTTTTATTACAGGAGATGATAGATATGTGTTAAGTTAGAGAGGGTTGGAGGAGAAGGGATTGAAAGACGCACTTTCAATTCCTTCAGTTGTTCAAAAAATGAAACATTGTTTTCCAATATTGCAGACCACAGGACATCAAGATCTGAAGAATACCATCAACCATAAAGAACCAACGGTTAACTGCACACCAATCTCCTTATGACTTCGTGGGAATTAACACCTTCCATTACAAAATAATCAGAGACTATGGACATTTTTCAAAACAGTAAGAAATATATAATTAATGAACATTTGAAAACATTAAAAACTTTAAAATATAAACTGTCCCTGTATTTAAAAAAAAAATAGAAATAGATTCCTATCTGACCAAACTAAATTATTTATTAATTAGTTATAATTTTATTTGATGTATTTTTTTTTTAAAATCATTTCTATTAATTTTTTTTTGTTCTTTAAGTTTTATTTGTGATTTTTGTTTTGCGATAAATTAAATTATATAAATGTTAAACTTAAGTCAGGCATGAATGACTTTATAGATTTGTAAAGTTATATTAGGGGAGGGTAATCTTAGGTTATATGTTTCGTAGTTAAATTAGGTCAATGGATTGGATATATTGGTGTAACTAGTAGATGTAGTACGAGATTTGCTACAGGCAGAATTGCTTTTTATGCTGCACACTTCTTTTTTGGCCTATGGAATGCGATTCGTAAATCGGCAAAATGACCGCAGTCCTTTCCTATGGAGGTTTTTTTTTATTGCTCTTCTTGTTAGATAGATGTAGTATTCCTATCTGACGAGAGGCAATTTCTTCTCTTAACCTTTTGTGCCATCGTATTTCATATTACATTGAAGGCATCGATATATCAGATGAATTGACGTTGGTTTGACTGCGAACTTTTGGCCTAAGGTTAAATAAGGATAGAATATTTTCTTTCAAATGCAAATCTATGTAGTCTATTCATACTCAACACTCTAAATAAAAATGCATTAAATTTAAGTTGGGTATGGACGTTGCATGGATTCGTTATCAGTTAATTATGTTTTTGGTTTTCATATTTGATCAAAATATATAGATATTCGGTAAATAATAATACCTTACGGTGAGTATCTAAAATGTATTTATTCGGATGTCTTTTAAGTTATTGGTGTCTCTGTGGTATCTTATGATGAATACCATTGGGTTTCTTGTATTCCCTATGCAATTGACGGTATCAATGACTTTGTATTTTGATCATTTATGTTTATTTGAAAATGTTTTTTAACCATGTAATCTATGTAACTGATCTATACTCAACATTTTGAAACAAGCTTTTATAAACCCATCTGTGCGAACTTATAATAGTATAAAAATTAAAATGTAAATTAAAATCTAAAATAAAAGTTAAAAATAATGTTAAATGTTAAAGTAAACATGCTAAAATAATAATGTTAAATTTTATATATATGTGCATAAATAAATGTTTGTATGTTAATTACTGGCAGTGGCTTATTTTATTCTTTTTTTTATATATTCTTAGATAAGAATTTATTATAAAATATAAATATTTGCTATTCCACTGAGCTAGTGACAATGGGCTAACGACCGGAATCAAAATATATAAAATAAAAAAAAGATTTTTTTTTTTGACTTACATATCTGCCTACTTTATAAATTTTTCTAGGTTGAAATGCCTAGTCGCACCCTGTAGTGTATATTACGTTAAGTCCCCTTTCTCCGGATCATTATAATACAGATAGAGTTTTCCAAATGTATAACAATATCTAAATTCCAAACTTAAACTCTTAGTTATGAAAAGGTAATGTGTGTGAACTTTGAATATATTATAACTCTATTATTAACAGTATATATGTAATCTCCTATATATAATTTATATTGAAATTATTTAATAAATTATTATTATTGATTTTATATAAAAGTAGATCTGTTTGTAAATTAGTATGTCAAGGAATAAACCACTTTAAAACAATAAGTACATTTGTCTGTTTATGTCTTTTTAAAAGTTCTAAAAATTTACAGATTTAATGCAAATACTGTCCAGGTTTGAGAATAAACAAGCATGGGAAAAGATAATTAAGTGTCTTAAATTTACTTGAGCTAATAATATAACTTTGGTTCTGGTTGTTTTGTCTATGTACAATGTTTGTTTATATGCATTTTGTGTGATCATATATGAGTGTAATACTATTTGCATTTTTCCGGTCACTTGCATTCATTAACTTACTTTGAACAGTAGTATGCAGTAGACAGACATATCAACTGTATATCAGATGTTTGTTTATATATTTTTTCTTTGTGTGATACTGTTTGCTTCTTCTGATCACTGCACTTAGCAACCTTATAGTGATCAGTAGTATGTGGTAGATGGATATATCTACCATATGTCAGATGCTGTATTTTATATATATATATATATATTAGTTCATAGATGAATGTAATGCAAATGTTTTCTGCCTTTTACATTTATTTAATTATTGTTTGGTTATTCTCCGGCATTATAGCCTGAAATGATTGCTCATAATTTATGGTTTTAGCATATCCTTAATCTGTAAGCTTATTACCTCTTAAAACTGTATGGTGACTAATTATATTAGTAATTAGGAGTAGTCTGTGCAGCAAATTTATATATCTGAACAGAGATAATTAAAATATATTGTAATGTATATTATCTGTGCATAATAAAAATAATAGAAGCAATTAATCTCTAACCATATTTATTTGGCCTTAAAATAGCTAGGACAATTAAATAAAATATATGATTATTATAAATTTAATCCTGTGTAAAAGAACTAATAGACAATATTGCCTGTGGATTGCTAATATTTATGTTATTGTTTGTGTTGTAATAATGTATATACATAAATAAATTGTAATGTCTCATTATTTTTAACATTTGTCATTATTTGCAATCAATAAGGTTGAATAAATTATGATAGTGTCTCTTGTATCTAGCTGATTTAGTGGCTATAAAAATAAAAAAGTTTTTAATCATGTGATGACAAAATATTTAGCTTCCATGCAAATAACCTTAGATGATTTTTGTGTGAGCTGTACATTTTTGATTGTTGCAATATATACCCAAAATAACCGGAATTTTATAAATAAAAAACTGTTTATTTATTTTTGTTATAAATTTAATCCATTTGATGAAATATACTGGCCTAAAGGTATTTTTCATTTTTCAAAGTAGTTCAGAGGTGTTTGCAAAGTGATGTCTTTTAGTGTCTCTGACCCCCCCCCCCCACTTTCTATGCCCACAAAAAAAATTGAGACATTTTAAGTGGAGCGATTAAGACTGATAGATAAGCTATATCATACTGAATTTAATTAAAAAGTATAGCACATTCAAGGGTTTGAGAGATGACACTTTGTAGGAGTAAAGTTTGCACTGTTTTCTTTGTCATAAAACAGGATATTTACATTTTACTACATCATGGAAATGTTTCAGAACTTTCAGATAAAATGCCTAACTGTTAAGAACTAAATTTGAGACAAAAAATTTAATTTGCTTAAAAAAACAATCAGCATTGTTTTGACTTTGGTCTTCCCTCACAATTCTTTGTAGGGATGTGGTAAATTTAACATTTTAAATAAACTACTCATAAACTTGTGTTTTTATGAGATCATCTTTCTTGTAATCTGTTTCAAGCATTACAACTTTTTTCCATGTCTTTTTCTGTAAACAAAAAATAATTTTTACATTGTCGAACATTTCAGTCATTATAAAAAATATGACAGGAATGCAAAATGCACTTTAGAAAATAATATATTATGTGGCTCCATAAATTCACATGGAAATGTCATTTGACAGATTGAAGCAGAAGGCTTCCTGTAAGATTTATGTAGCAGCAGAAATATATGCTAAAACAGATATGCAAGCCAGTAAATGATTCTGGTTATTTTTAGGACTTCCCCTTTATATATATATATATATATTATAACGGGATTTTCTGTTTTCCATATATATATTACGCATATATGTAGTCTTGTATGATTGCGTGTATGTATATATAATGATACATGTATATGCGTAATGGTTTAAAAGAATATCTATTCTTAAATTATTTCATTTTATTGCCCCAGCATATTTATGAGCATCAATTTATGACCTCAAGTGCCAATCCCATATTTCCATAAGAATTATGATGAGAGAACTGGAATACCAATATGGAAATGCCCTTACTCAGAGCTGGTGGTAAAATTTACTGGCAGTAGATCTAACTCTCTCTTTTTTTTTATATTTTAACATAACATAAAAACAAAACAAAAAAAAAAATCATTCATTTTATATACATTTATTAGCTATGATATTTACATATGTATAAAAAATATATTATTTACTTAAGTTAAACTAGTGTCTCTTTTCTCTTTTAAATCAAAGATTCATATCAGTTTTCTTTTTTTCTTTGTTTGCTCCTTTTTCTTTTTGCCAAAACTCCCACACACACAATTATGCTATTATATGTAGTTTGCACTGAAGATTTAATTGGACTAATTTATACACTAATAAATTCCGTAGTAAATAGTTTGACCTCTCCGGGCAAAGAAAATAAATTTTAAGTTCACAATTGTGTCAAATAAACAGTTTTCTCAAATTCGTGGAGTAAGCTTACTAAAAGTGACACATAGATGTAATTAGAAAAAAAATACCTGGTTTCCCCAGGGAATTGAGTGAATCCTCTTGGTGAAAATGGAATCTCCGGTCCTTTGTAGGTGAACGAATTTGTTTTTTTTTCTTTGAAGTTCGGGTTCCATGGCTAATGTCTGTTTATTTATTTATTTATTTCTCTTCTGGTGATTCAATATTGTTGCTTATTGAGGCAAATTCTCCATGCTTGACGTCCCTTCTCCACTACTGGCAGCTGCTATACATTTGGGGGCAAAGGATTCAGACCCTCCACATGTTGAAGCCTCTACCCCAGCCTGACCATATTTTATCAAAATGTATACCACATTGACCGTCCGCTTTCTTCTGCCTCCAAACTTATACTGAATAATTAATTTAATTTTTCTTTAATTATCAAACTTATCTTTCTTTTCACTCTTTTTTTTAATTATATTTCCATTCACATTCCATATGCCTTTGTTAAAATGCACCACAAAAGCTTTTTACACTTATTTCTTTCCAATTAATATTTAATTAGTATTAGACATTCCATGATTTTTATAATAATTATTTCCATTGTTCTGCAAAATTAGTCTTCCATCTTGATATTTAAAGTTCTTTTGTTGACTTAATATGTATATATTTAAAGTTTATCAAACAAAATATTTTTTATTTTTATTTTGTGAATTTTTCATTTTTAATGGTTCAAAAACACACTCACACATATACATAGTGATGTGCATAGCTGGGTTTGGCAAAAGAGAGAAAAAAATCAGTGTGTGTGTATAACCCCCCATACCTCTTCTATGAGTTCTATTTAATTAAAATAACTAAATCAATTCTGTATAACCACGCAAATGACCATTGATTGTACATCAAACTGTAAATATTAATTTTGTTAGTAAAGTAATATATATTTTTAATAATATGTTAGCAATAAGATATATATATATTTTAATAATGCGTTAAGTATACAAATATGTATTTGTCTAATTATCGCAACAGGGTTTGATTATACCTGCCCTGTTGCAATAACCCCCCTCCTGGAAGCCTTCAAATATGGTCTATGTATTTGAATGGCTCCTAAATATCATGAACAGTTTATACCGGCATGAGGCTTGAGGGAATGAGCATTGTATGATCCTTTTACCTCCTGCTCAGTATTCACCCAGAATACATTATCCTCATGACACTTAACAATAGGGAAAGGTCCCTCATACATACTGCAAAACTTCTTACAGATAAATTTCCCTGGTTCGCTCACATGTGGGGTTTTCACCATGACTAGGTCACCCACTTTAAACCAATGAGGCCTCTCCAGTGTATGTTTGTTTCTTACCTGACTCCTTTTCAAAAGTGTATGATATGCCTGCTTTTGGTCCTCCTCCACATTTCTTGGCTTTTCCTTTGGTCTTGGTATTTTGGCCTTGATTAATTTAGGGGCATGTTTCCCAAATTGGAGCCACATGGGAGAGAACCCTGTGGATTCATTAACTGCTCAATTTATGTAGTTCAGTATTTCTGTAATCTTTTTAACCCAACCTCGGTGATTAGTTGGGATGTATGTCCTAAACAACCTACCCAACTCATGCATCACCCACTCACATGGGTTTGATTGTGGATTTCTAATTGATGTCAGTGTGTGTTGGATCCCTGACTTCTGAACGCATGCTTTTCATTCTTCAGAGATAAATGGTATGCCATGATCCAATAGGATGCTTTGAGGTTTTCCTATCACTGTAAAATATTCCTTTTCAAAAAGATGTATGGTGTTTTGGGTATTTGCTTGAGTCATGGGATATGCAGCCACAAATTTACTGAATAGATCATACACCACCAACAAGTATTTTTTTTATTAAAGGCGATCAATGGTCCATAATAATCTATCGGAATCATCTCACATGGCTTCTTTGGAATTATGGAAGTCATTGGGCCTGCATAATTCCTATTAGCAGGCTTAGTTTTCTGGCAAAGTTCACATTGCCTGATCATTCTCACAACAGTCCAATGCATGCCTGGCCAATAAAACCACTGTCTGAGTCACTTTTCGGTTTTCCATATCCCATAGTGTCCATATATTTGGTGGACATGAGTCACCACTGCATTCCACATTTTCTGGGGTATTACAGGTCTCCAACTATCTGGTCCTCTTTTTGTTCTGTATTTGAGAACAGCTTGGTCAAGTTTGTATTGGTTGATCCAACTTCTGGATTCATCATTGTTTTTTTGTATTCTCTTTCAGTTGTGCAATTATTTGACTTAACTGGGCATCCTCTTTCTGACACTCGGCTAATCTCTTAAGGTCATTGTCTATCCTTCATTAATCCTTAAGTCTATTCCTGCCACATATAAATTTTCAGCTTTAAGATGACATGATGGCAAATTTTCAGCTTTAAGATGACATGATGGCAAATGCACTGGGCTATGGCTAAGAGCATCAACTACAATGTTATCTGACCCCTTACAATGCTTTACCACATAATTATACTCTTGGAGGTATAAGCTCCACCATACCAACCATTTGTCAGATAACTATGGTTAATAAATTCTAAACTCTTATGATCCATAACCACAATTATTTTTGATCCCAACAACAATGTGTGGAGTTTTTGGAATGACCAAACAATGGCCAAACCTTCCTTTTCTGTGGCAGTGTAATGCTGTTCTGGACCCTTGAGCAACTTACTTAAGAAATACAGCATTTTTACCTGACCATTCTCTTGAATCTGTGATACTGTTGCTCCCAGCCCATACCCACTGCTGTCAGTCTGCACTACAAAGGGTTTCCCGAAATTGGGAAAAGCCAGCATTACATGTTTCATGAACCCTTGCTTCACCCTCTCAAATGCCTGGCTTTGCTTTTCACTCCACTCCCACACTACATCTTTTTTCAGTAATCTAATTAGTGGTTCCATATGTTGAGCAAACTGCTCCTGAAAACGGTTGTACCCAAAAAGGATCGTATCTGCTTTTTGGACCTAGGTATTGGTAAACCTTCAATGGCTGAGATTTTATCTGGGTGTGGCCAGACACCCTGCAATCCTATAAAGGGCCCAAGAATGTAACTTCCTCTTGAAATAGCACCCTTTTCTTCAGGTTTATCTTGATCCCTTTATTCCAACATTCCTTTACAAACATTTCCACCTCTTTGGTATGTTCTTCCATAGTAGCCAATGCCACCAATAGATCATCCACATACATTGTAACTATTTTCTTGACTTCAGCAATACCTGATCCAAACATCACAGTAAACCAGCCCCACTGTTAATCAGGCTGAATGGCATACAGTTAAACTGATATGAGCAGCCATCATATCTAAAGGCAATATACTTCTGATCTTCTGGATGCAGCCTTATCTGCCAATAGCTTGCTGTCAAATCAAATGTTGAAAAAATTTTTTTCCTTTAAATTTCCCAAGTAATTCTTGCATGGGTGGTAGTATATTACAATCTGGGACCATGATTTTACTCAACTGCCTCGCATCAAGACATAACCATATGGAATTATCCTTTTTCTTGACGATGACTATCGGGTTACAATAAGCCGAAGAGCTTTTTGATATAACACCCCATTCCAACATTTGATCTATCTGCTCTTTCACCTGCTCCCTATATTGATGAGGATTGGGTATGATTTTGCCTTAAATGGTTGTGTTTCATTTACTTGAATCATTTGTTCAAACCCTGGGATCATGCCTGGCCTGTCTGAAAATACCTGATTGTATTCCTTCAGTATCCTTTTTAGTATTTCCTTCCCTTCTCCCCCAGTTATCTTCACCTGATCTATTTTTTCCATTATCAAATCATCATTTTGTTCTTCGACAACTTTCACAGCACCTATTGAACTATCCATGCTATCCATTATAAATCCAACCACCTCCCCATTACACGTGGCTTGTCTACTTTCATAGTTCAACTTGCACTTATATTTGGATAAAAAGTCAGTTCCCAATAAAACATCACAAATCAAATTTTTCATGATTAGGAATACATGGGGGCAACTTATTCCCAGCCATATTTATTTGGGTTCAACCTTGGCCTTTCTGTTGTTGGCCATTGCCACTTGTACAGATTTCAATGGTAGAACAAGTATATTTGGTTGTTCTTTGGTGAGTTTATGATACAATCTTTCTGTTATTACAGAGACCTGACTCCCTGAATCAATAAGTGCTTCTACTTTGGTCTGTCCTGCTGCTATCTTTATTTTCGGATATGTTTGGCATGCATAACTCAGTACGCAGTCCTCTCATGAACAAATTAGGTTCTCCATGTGTTTTGAGTTCAGTTGCTATCTGAATATTATGTCTTTCCTTTGGTCTATTTACTTTTTCTTTTGAATCCATCTCATTTCTGCTTATTTCCATTTGACTCAATATCTCGTCTATTTCTTTAGACAGATTATCTCCTCCTTCCTCTAGCATCAATCTTATTCTTATTGACAGATTTCTGCAGATGGTCTTCACAATCTGTTTCTCTGACAAATTACATGTTTCTAATGTCCTAAGTGTGGCTACTTGACACCTAAAAAATGAACATATTCCTCTGGTCCATCCTCTTGAAACTTCTCTCTTATCAATTGGGATCTAATGTTGTCCTGCCTTTCTTCACTCCAGAAAACTCTCTCTAGGGCTATCTTGTAATCTAGAAATGTCTGTGGTTGGTTTAGCAATGAATTCCACCAATCCATGGCCTTCCCTTCTAGGTGATAAGACGCTATTATCATTTTAACCTTGTCTGGTGTTCCATAACACACAAAGTATCTTTGCAGACTACTAAGGTGCTCTACTGGCATCTCTTCCTTCTTCCCTCCATATACTTTTATTTTTATCAACTCCATCCTCTTTATGTGATGTATATATATTTTTCTACATGCAAGGTTCCGAAATCCCAAACCCCCAGAGCACAGTGCTGCCTCCTTCCCAGACTTTCTTACACCTTCAATATTTCTTAAGTATATATATTTATAATTTTACTGTGGACCGATCGATATTTCATAATGTTGTTTCGACTTACTCTTGTGTTTCACTTTTATAAAACCCCGTTTTGACAACTAGTACAGATAGACTATTGTTATTTCAAAACCATCATTTCAAAGTTAGTTTCAAATTCAGAAATTGTCGAATGATTATAAAAGCAAAAAGTGAAAATATATTAAAAAGCATAGCCACTGTGTGGGTGTAAATTAAATATAATTCATTTCTCGAATTTCTTTTAAAATGACATTAATTTAATATATATATAAATCATTTTTATCTGGTTATGACATCGTATAGTAGTAAGTGACAGAAAGCCAAAATAATTATTTTGTATCTAATTAAAATGGATTAATTATAAAGGTTAACCACTTAAAACACTCGTTTACTTTTTTCTTTTAAAATATCTGTATTACTTTTAAAAAAAAAAATCAATCCTGAACAATAAAACATTTACATTCGTTATTTACAAAAAAAAACTCCATAACAAACTGAAAGTTGTTTAAAAAAAACCAGTCTAACCTAAACTGATTACTTTATGAAATGCTTTTATCTTCTGCACTCAGTTGGTATTTTTCATATAGCCTAAAAAATTTTTTTTTTTTACTTATAAAACTCAATATTAACTACATCCAACTCTGCCAATATAATATAACTTCCATTATTAGCTAAAATAATAATGATCTGACAAAACTGATATGTATACATTTATTTACTTTCTCAAAAAAGTAATCATGCTAAATTCTTTCATATTTTTCTTTCCCTCATTGACCTACTTCTCTTTGATGTCCTTTTGTTGGGTCGCCATTATAACGGGATTTACCATTTTCCATATATATATTACGCATATATGTAGTCTTGTATGATTGCGTGTATGTATATATAACAATACACGTATATGCGTAATGGTTTAAAAGAATATCTATTCTTAAATTATTTTATTTTATTGCCCCAGCATATTTATGAGCATCAATTTATGACCTCAAGCGCCAATCCCATATTTCTATAAGAATTATGCTGGGAGAACTGGAATATCAATATGGAAATGCCCCTGGACTAGCTCTTGCTCAGGGCTGGTGGTAAAATTTACCGGCAGTAGATATAACTCTCTCTCTTTTTTTATTTTAAAAAAAAAACTCATAACATAAAAACAAAACAAAAAAAAATGATTCATTTTATATACATTTATTAGCTATGATATTTACGTATATATATAAAAAAAAAGATATTATTCACTTAAGTTAAATTAGTGTCTCTTTTCTCTTTTAAATCAAAGATTCATATCAGTTTTCTTTGTTTGATCCTTTCTCTTTTTTCCAAAACTCCCCCACACACAATTATGCTATTATATGTATTTTGCACCGAAGATTTAATTGGACTAATTTATACACTAATAAATTCTATAGTAAATAGTTTGACCTCTCCGGGCAAAGAAAATAAATTTTAAGTTCACAATTGTGTCAAATAAACAGTTTTCTCAAATTCGTGGAGTAAGCTTACTAAAAGTGACATATAGATGTAATTAGAAAAAAAATACCTGGTTTCCCCAGGGAATTGAGCGAATCCTCTTGGTGAAAATGGAATCTCCAGTCCTTTGTCGGTGAACGAACTTTGTTTTTTTTTTCTTTGAAGTTCGGATTTCATGGCTAAAGTCTGTTTATTTATTTATTTATTTCTCTTCTGGCAATTCAATATTGTTGCTTATTGAGACGAATTCTCTGGGCTTGATGTCCCTTCTCTGCTATCAGCAGCTGCTATACATTTGGGGGCAAATTCGGATCCTCTGCACATTGAAGCCTCTACCCCAGCCTGACCATATTTTATCAAAATGTATATCACGTTGACCGTCCGCTTTCTTCTACCTCCAAACTTATACTGAATAATTAATTTAATTTTTCTTTAATTATCAAACTTATCTTTCTTTTCACTCTTTTTTTAATTATATTTCCATTCACATTCCATATGCCTTTGTTAAAATGCACCACAAAAGCTTTTTACACCTATTTCTTTCCAATTAATATTTAATTAGTATTAGACATTCCATGATTTTTATAATAATTACTTCCATTGTTCTGCAAAATTACTCTTCCATTTTGATATTTAAAGTTCTTTTGTTGACTTAAATTGTATATATTTAAAGTTTATCAAACAAAATATTTTTTATTTTTATTTTGTGAATTTTTTATTTTAATGGTTCAAAAATGCACTCACACATATACATAGCGATGTGTATAGCTGGGTTTGGCAAAAGAGAGAAAAAAATAAGAGCATGTGTATAATCCCCCATACCTGTTTTATGAGTTCATTTTAATTAAAATAACTAAATCAATTCTGTACAACAACGCAAATGACCGTTGATTGTACATCAAACTGTAAATATTAATTTTGTTAGTAAAGTAATATATATTTTTAATAATACATTAGTAATAAGATATATATATATATATTTTAATAATGCATTAAGTATACGAATACGTATTTGTCTAATTATCGCAACAGGGTTTGATTATACCTGCCCTGTTGCAATATATATATATATGAAAAAAAACCAAGTTTTATATACGTAAAAACTGCTATCACTTGAATTAATGATCAATAGATGGAGCTTTACCAAGACCTCCAAAACAAGGGTATTCTGTTTACATAAACGATTCACTGTCTCTTTCATTTTGCTCCACCCTAAGATCAGCTGATTTCAAGCTGATTTGCTCTCATCAGTGAAGCGATAGGAGTTAGAAACTAGACCTAAACACTAACTCCAAGCGTTTATGCAAAACGGTTCTATTAGTTTGCAAGCATGAATTTTTTAGACACATTAATGTCTTCAAACTCAGCCTATCAAACCAGATAGCTATATGGGTATGATATCAGTTCAGTTTCTTCACATAGTCAAAGCTTCTGCAATCTATATCATTGCAAGAAAACTTTAAAGTTACATTTATGAAAAAGAAAAACAAGTTTTATATATGTAAAACCTGCTCTTGCTTGTATTAATGATCAATAGGTGGAGCTTTACCAAGCCCTCCAAAACAAGTGTATTCTGTTTATATAAATATCAGAGTCAATATTCACTGTCTCTTTCATTTTGCTCCACCCTCAGATCAGCTGATTTCAAGCTGATTTGCTCTCATCAGTGAAGGGATAGGAGTTAGAAACTAGACCTAAACACTATCTAACTCCTATCCCTTCACTGATGAGAGCAAATCAGCTTTAAATCAGCTAATCTGAGGGTGGAGCAAAATGAAACAGACAGTGAATATTGACTCTGGCATTTATGTAAACAGAATATTCTTGTTTTGGAGGTCTTGGTAAAGCTCCATCTATTGATCATTAATACAAGTGATAGCAGATTTTACATATATAAAACTTGTTTTTCTTTTTCATAAATGTACCTTTAAAGTTTTCTTGCAATGATATAGATTGCAGAAGCTTTGACTATGTGGAGAAAGTGAACTGATATCAGACCCATATATCTATCTGGTTTGATAGGCTGAGTTTGAAAACATTAACATGTCTAAAAAATTCATGTTTGCAAACTGATAGAAACGTTTTGCATAAACGCTTGGAGTTAGTGTTTAGGTTTATGAAATATTAGAAAAACATGTAAAATATATTTGTAAAAATTAATAGTTATAGAACAATAAGATTATGAATAGAAATTCCCATGCAAACCTATGAAATGTGTAAGTATGCATACATAGGATATGAGCTTCAGTTTTTTCCTATCTTGTAAACAAATAATAATAATTAGCATATTTTAAATTCTAAAGCATAGCAATTTGATCTAACAAAGCTTTGATGATGTTTATTACAACTTTTTTAAAATAAATTTTACATACATTCTGAGTAAAAACAAAATGAAAATGAACTAGAATAAAACTACATGGGTTATGCAACTAAAATGATAATTTTATTATATTTTGAGAAAAAAAAATATTTTTTGATATTTAATTAATTAGTACAGTGGCAGCTAATTTTTTATCTCTTAAACAAGAAATTATTTTAGATGTTGTAGTTCTTCTATTTATTAACTGTAGTATGCAGGGCCTACTAATTCACTTAATCTCTTCACCTATTGCATAATATAGCATATTGAATCAAATAATTTTTGTCATGAAAATAAATGTCTTGGTCATTTTCTTATTATTATAACTTTGTAATTGAATTCTGAGTGAACCTTTTATTTTATTGCAGGTGAAAAATATAATGTTCTGTATTTTTTATTTTGGTTTTTGTTTTTCGCACATAAAAAAAAAATTAAAAAGAGAAAAAAAACTTTTGAATTAACAATTTTTTATTATGCTAGTGTTTACATGTAGGATTTGAAAAAAAAAATCTTTTAAATACAAATAATCAATCCTATTAACTGTGATACATAATGGAAAAGAATTCATTTAGAAGCTATCTATTCAGACAACTATGCACTGATAGCATATGTTTCTGTTAGTACCAACATTGAATGTGTAATTTACACAGACTATTAGAAAACTTTTACATTGTAGTTATCTTTTTATTATTAGACAGAATCACTTATAAGTAATAAATACATGGCAAGCAGAATTGTTAAAATATAAATTTTGGCAACAAAAAGATTTTTCATGTATATTTATCTGGTCACTTCATTTTAAGCTTCTAATATAATTAGTATTTATTAATAATTTATGGTGAAAATAGACAATAGTTTTTTAAACAATTTTCTATTATAGTTAGTATTTATCATTTACTACTAAATATAACATTTTTTAAAAAAAAAAATAAAAGTATTTCAATATAAATATATATTATCTACTTATTTAAAGGTCAAAGGAATATTCAAAATACTTATTTGAAAATGCTTTAAATTATAAATACTTTAATGATTTTATTAAATGCTTTTATTTAACATAGAAAGTGTGCCTATTTGTTTATGATAATTTTGTAATTTAGATTTCACAGATTTCTATGAAATGATTTTTTTAAATTTTGTATTACATTAGAAATCAATGTCTATGTGATATAACAAGAACATATTTTAGGTTGATTCTCTGGCTTGTTTACCATAGCAATGATGACAGACCAAAATTTGAACATATAGGAATTGGTTCAGTAACTTTTAAGTGATTTACATGAGAGGATATATTTTATAAACATTTTAATTTTAAAAAAATGTTTCACTAAAAAATATTAACAATAAGTTAAAATGGAAATTATTATTTTTTATTTTTAATTGATTATAAAAGTTGCTTTTTTAAAAAAAATGGATGAACTTTTACTTTTTCTTGATTATATATTTTTTTAAATGCTTCTTTCAGAAACAAAATAATATTTGAATTAATTTTTAATGTGCTGAGAATTTTTTTTAAATGTAGAAATATTTTTTTCTACATTTTAAGTAGAAATAATTACAAAAAAATATCTGAATACTAAAAACTTAAAAATAATACATGTAAATTTTTTTTATAATAAACATGTTCATTTACTATGTGAATACTAAAGTGTTAAAATAATATAAAAATATCTTATAATAAATGCTTTTATTTTCTTCATCACAACAGGTCATTGACTTGATTAATTTCTGTATATTCCACACTTTTATTTTAAGTAAAATATAAAACCCAATTGTGGTTGAATATAACAATTATTTTTTGACTTTTTAGTGCACAGTAAATAAAAGCATTTATATATATATATATATATATATATATATTGAAGCAGTCGGATCTGAGTTCGATCCTAGCTTCATGACATCTAGCCATAAGCCCACTTCAAACCCTAGTACTAACCTTAAATTTCCGATGCAATGGGGCTTTATATGTTCAATCCACGCTAATTTCCATAAAGAATAACTTATTTCATAAATGCGTATTAAAATTAATTAGTTTCAGATTTAAATTGATCAATTCTATTAATAAATTCATGATAGAATTATTCATGAATTTATATATTATAACTGCATGGATTGTGCGTATATATTTGTAAATATTTAAATATATATAATTGTTCGAAAGTTTCATTGCATCGGGAATGTTTGATTTTATTTTTAAATAATTTGTTAAAGGTTTATTGATTAAAAGCTACATTCTTTCGATAAGCTTTCAGATTTTCCCTTTCCAAAAACAATAGTTAAAGTTTTATTAATTAGAAAAAAAGATAAGGATTTCCTAATTAAAATCATTTTCTGATTTTAAGAATTCATTTTCTAATTAGAAAATGAATTCAAGTTAATGAGTTTGAAAGCCTTATCGAAGGAATGTATCTAAAAACATTTATAATGAAAGAAGCGCTAGCCTGAAGGCATCAGAGGACAGTATATATAGCTCTGAAAAGTTTGGAGAAAAAAAGCCATCTTTGTTGTAGAGAAGTGCAGTAAACTCTGTGCATTTTAAATAGTGTTTCGATTATGGTGAAGGGCTAAAACATCAGGAATCTGGCTACGGTTCCTGAAGCCCTTTGAGAATCTTCAATGAAGCTGCTAAATTCTTTCCAGACAAATCATGCTGCCAAAATCAAATAAAATGCTGTTCAAGTAATCAACTAAATGTGTGCCTATGTTTTTACCAACTCGGACATGTAACCTAAGGAACCAGCCATGGAAGAAATGGGTAATATATTTCCATAATGAACCTTAAACTTTCTGGCCAGTTCTGAACTTTACTTTACACTCCCTTTAAGAGCTCTTTTCATTCTATAAATGTAATAATCTCTGTGTAATAATCCCTGTGTAAACTTACTTTTATTTATGCTATTATATTGTAATTCTCTCAACTTCTAGTCTTTAAATTTAACTTTCCTTTCTCACGATGGTGGTTCATTTATTTTATTATGTATATTTATTGAGAAAATTTATTAATGTTGTTATTTTTAATTATATGCCAATAATCCTTCGACTCAATGATCTCCTTCATTTCCTTTGCCTTATACAAGTAATATAAGATTAATTCTGATAGTTAATTCTCACCCATTAGAACTAGATTTATACAGTTCGATCAATCATCGAGTCAAAAGAAATTATTAAATGATTGCTATTTTTATCATTGGCTAATAATAAATTATTAGCTCCATTTCTAATCTATGCCACCGCTATTTCCTCATTTCACTAATATTTATTTATTTATTCATATATAATCTTAAAATGTTTTTTGCAAAGGGCCGATAAAGGAATCAAATAAATATATTCTAATTCAACTTTGATATTTTCTATTAAGATTCAGGAAGGACACAATGATTGGGGCATAATTAATATGATTTACAAATACTTTAAAATAATGTTAGTTAAAAGCTTGTTTGACTTTAATCTATTTGATCAAGTCATCACATAGAGAATTCTATAATTGGGTTTTATTTTCCAAACGGTGACTATCAAGTTATCATCTTCAACATTGCTGGCATAGGACTATCGTTCATTTTGCAGGCTTGTCAGTGATATTTCTGATATTTTAATTATAGAGAAAGAAAGCACTTCCTCCCCCATGCTTATATTATATTTGGAACACCAAAGGCTCATAGTTATGACTCAGCCTGGCTTTCTCGTGTTCAAGTATACTTAAAGCGCATAAGACTTGTCATATGCAAGCCACCATACTACTTTTAAATTACTGACCAGCTATTATCTTTCATGTTCATTTTACTTTATAGCTCATAAGTCATCAGCACCGTTACCTATCTGTTCCAGTAAAGCCCGCTCTGATGCTCATAATTCGTGATAAAGTGATTTCAATTAAAGTCAAACAAATTCTCTGTTATATCTCAAAATAAGTTTTCTAATAAAGATTAAAGTTATGCCCTAAATACGTATCTTGCTCTTCATGAATGGATTTGCGAATGTGAAAATAAATATCACATTCTTTTGTATAAAATTAGAGTAGTAATTTCCTTTACTAATGAGTACCTTTATCTGCCTTTATTTTCTTGTCGGGGGCATAGACATAGAATTCCAATATTTGCATACTACTCATTGGCATATAATAAGGACTGCCACTCTTATAATCATAAACTTTGTTTAAGGACTAGAATTGATTAATATAATCATTATTTAAAATTCAAACAAAACAAATTATTATTATTAAATATTTTCTAAACACACTTGGTTTCTTAGTTCTTAATTCTTTTATAATTATTTTAATGTTAATACTCGCTGTCTGTGTTGGCAACCCGAACATATACATATGATTCGATTTAAAAAAGTATTTTAAGTTAATTAATTATCCGATATTAGTGTCAGTTCAGGGGTCTCTAATCCTCACCAACCATTGAACTAGTTTGTTGGCGCATAGCACTGTGCCGTCGATTTAGATTTCAATTAATCTGAGCTGTTGAGTTGGGTTTGAATTCAGTTTGGTTCAGCTGAGTTGGGATCTGACTTGCATTTAGGTGGTGGTGTTTTTTTTCAACCGGTACATGGTTATGTTTTTGGCACCCAATGTGGGGTGATTTTTAATAAACCATGAGGGCCCTGAGAATTTTAAAAATAAATCATGCCAGTAAGATTTTTCTTTAAAAATGAGTATAAACCACAAGTATCATGAAAATGAAGCCAGTAATATTTTTTCTGAAATCAGAATATTTTTGTATTATATAAAGTTATAAACTTGAATTTTGTGTATAAAGTATTGCCAGTAAGAAAATTGCGCATATGTAGAAATAAATGTGAGGAATAAAACATAATAATTAATATAAATCATAATTTAAAAAAAAGTCTAAAATCAAGTGACTTCTTTGACTTGCCTAAGTTAATAATGAAATGTAGGGAAAAAGGAACTATTGAGAAAGGAGGTGTAATCTCATCTGGGGTGAAAAGGAAAGAATAGTCAGCATTTTTTTTGTAATTACTAACAAAAGTTATGTCTTTTAATTAATAACCAAAGTTTTGTCCTTTTTAAAAAATTTTAGTATAATCAATTTGTGTAACGTCATTACTAACACTAAGTAAATTCTTTTTTTTTTAATGTTTTTGTTTTTGAGGAAGTTTACTGATATGTAACGAAATATAATATCCCGTCACATTATTTTAAAATGAAAATAAAAAGATTGTAAATAAAATTGACTTATTAAAAAGAAAAAAAACTTAAAAACTGAAAAGTAAAAGTTGTTTAATATATATATATATTGTCGCGCAGATGGAAAACTTAAACTGTTTTAAGAAAAAGTATTTAAAAGTATTTTTGTTGTAAAAAAAAAATAAAATAAAATATAAAGATTGATATTTTAAAAATAGAAATAATGTTGATTTCTATAATCTTAGAAAATGGAAATGATTGTTCAAAACAAACTAGCCTTTGAGGCATTTAAAATAAATTAAATGTCAGATAAGAGAATACAAAAAAATTAAATGACCAATGCAAGCACGGAAATGACAGCATGGACCATAACTGAAACATGAGAAGATTAGTGATGTCTTGCTCATTGAATCCCAAGATCTGATGATAAGAGGCCAAGAAAAATATAAAAGCAAAATGATTATTATAATTGTTATCTGAGAGCTGACTATGACTATATCGTTATAACTAGCTATATTGCAGATTTTCATGATGTGGAAGTCTGCAATAAATTTAATTTTCCAGACAACCAGCTGAGATCTCTGGATGACAGTTCCGGACCAAATGAATGGCAAGTAGTGATTTCATTTCAAAGAAGGACAAAATCTATGAAAGTGATCACGAAAATGGACTTCTAAATCTGCTAAATCCGAAAAGTATAAACTTTTGTGTCTATCTAATAAGAACTTTCCTAAAATTGCAACTAATTAATAGCAGAAAATAAGAACTCTTATCTGACTTAAAAAATGCAAATTCAATTGTTAATATTTTTTATGCAGATGTTTAAGCAATCATTTCCATTTCATTTTTTTTTGTGTGTGTATTATGTTTTAACTAAAATATATTAAATTTAAAGTTGGGTGTATATAGCTGCATGGATAAAGATTAATAACTACGTTTAAATTCATTTATGTTTAGTTTAAGGGATTTTAATTTTAGGCTATTTGTTTCATGGTTAGGACAATGCTTGTGGAGGGATATATGGGTGTTTATATTAATGTAATGTGAAGTGTGTTTACCATACAGGGCATCATGCCCAAATGAATGCATGACCCCAAAGAGGCAGTCATATTGTTGAAATAGTTGCAGACATATTTCCTGCATCATTAACCCTTTCTAGCTCTATGGACAGGGATTTATAAGTCGGCAGAAAGACCGCTCTCCCCCATATGTAGTATTCTTAAAAAAAATTATATACATGATTCCTTAGTCAGACAGATGCACATTCCTGTTCTGGACATGGATCATTTCCTTCAAATAATATCATGCTGTCAGATGCCCATTCCTGTTGGCGTGGTTTTATGCTAGCATCTTCATATTGCATTGGTTGTGACTATATATCTGGAAGCTGACATTGGGTTGACTTACAAACTTTTAGTCTGAGATTGAATGAATGTTTTGATAAGTTTTAAGGGGAAGAAAAATCTATGTAGCCTATCTATACTCAACATGCTAAAGTAAAATATAATTTAAATATCCATCTGTGTGGTCTATTTAAAATAGTAATTTAAATTTAAAAAAAATTAATGTTAAAATCTAAATAAATTTATTCCTCAATTTTAAATGTGCGTTAATAAAATCTATTTGTGTGTTAATTACTGGCAGTGGCTTCTTTTATTTTATTGTTTTAAATATTAATATATTTTGAGAATCTAAATCTATTAAAACTTATAAAAATGTTTAAATCTCTGCTACTCTATGAGGTAGTGACATTGGGCAAACGGTCAGAATAATATATATATATAAAATTTTTTGAATCTTAACTTACGTATCTGCCTACTATATAAATTTTTCTAGGTTCAATTGCCTAGATGGCGCCCTTGTAGTGTGAATACATTAAGAAATCTTCAGATCCCTGCAGTGATTGTTAAAATATATATATATTATTTCTATTTCAAAATATATAAACCTTATAAATAATTTTAAAATAAATTTTTGTAAATAGTCTATAAAATTAGTTTGAATATCTATTTACAAATACATTCAAAAATGTTTTATTTCATATGGCATTCTTTTAATAAAAACACATATTCAAAGATTTTAAAAACTCTTGACTACTTATCAAAAATATTTTTATTTAAATTTTTTAAAACTACATACTACTTTATAATAAATTAAATGTCTATAATAAATTTTATATTATAATGTTAAAACATTAGGTTTTAAAATTTAATAAATGATTGCTTGTTATTGCAAAATTAAGTGAACATTTATATAAACATATTTAAAATGAAAAAATTAACTGAATTGTTCTAATACTATTACAAAATTTAACTTTAAACAGCTAAAATATATTATTGTCAGTAAATTTGTGATTGGAAGAAAAGTCAAAAAATTAAATTTTTGAAAGTTTCTCTCTAGTGATTTATGCTTTTATTTAAAATATAATTCTATGAGACAATTTTTTTATTCAATTTGCAGGTGACTTTTCTAAATTTCGATAAAATTTTAGCTTAGTGAATTTTCTCTGATCACTGTATTTTAAGTTTAAATTTTTTAATCTGTTACTTTTAATTAATTATTTAATAAAAATAAAATATATAAGACTTTGCTTTAGATTATAGCTACTGTGTTGTAAAATATATTTATTTCAAGACATTAATTGTTTTAATTGCTGTACTTGTTTCAGGATTTAGAATGAATTCTAAAATTTTTGTTTTAATCCGTTACCATTAATAAAAAATCAAAAACAAAAATAGATACTGAAAGACAATTGTTAAAAAAATATCTTAAATCACAAAAACTAAAACACTCACAAATCTGTGATATTGATATAAAGTGATGCAAAATTATTTTTCTGAAGATGAAGTCAAAAATTTTTGTGGATAGATTATAGGCCCAACAAACTTATTAGTCATATTAAGAATTTATTCATTTTGACATTTAATATTTATATTATTGCACTATAGTGTATTATAGTATTAATTATCTGATTTCACTACCATCTAGTGTGCTTTCATTTAACTCACACTATTCTATGACTTTTTTAATTAAAAAAAAACAATTGTCATTAACTAAAAAAGTTACAATTTGTAAAAAAAAAATATTAAGTATAAAGTATTAAAGCATTTAACAATAATTTAGGTATAAAACATCATTGCCTTTAAGAAATAAAAACTATATAAATATAGAAAGAGAGAAAAGTGGATGAAACACATATGCAGAGTAAAGACAAATGTTTTAAAAAAACAGAAACATAAGACATTTTATACTTTTAAAGATTTCCATCCTTGTTTCACAGCCAAGAATGTTTATTTTTTTTTATTTATATTTAAATTGATTATTGGAAAAAATCACCTTCAAATTATTAAGTCATATTTAGTAAAATAATTTCTTTTACCCTAATTTAATAGAATGTTTGCTAATTCTTTCAAGTTTTTCGGATTATTTATTTTTGGTCTGCGTGACTTAATAGACGAAGACATAGAGGGAGAAAATTTCGCCATATCCAAATCATTTTCCAAAATTTTATTACACTTTTTTGGAGTATCTCTGAAAAAAAAAAAATTCAATAAATATATAGATTAAATATCCACACATTATCTTTTTCAAAGGACTTGAACTCAGACTTTCAATCTCCTTACAACTATCCAATCTATCTTATACAACTGATACACATGACCACATATATGTGAAAAATTGAGGATGAAGAGATTTAAGCTTGTCCATTAAAGTTTGAAGATTTGCTATCTCAATGTAAACTGAGCACTGACTGTATATATATGTGATAGATAGTGTTTTTGACCAACTGATGAGTGCTGGTTCAGCATAAAATACATATATTGGAGATCATTTATCTTTTTCACGTGTGTGGTCATGTGTATCAGTTGTATAAGATAAAGTGGATAGGTGAAGGGAGCTTGAAAATCTGAGTTCAAGTTCCTTCTAATTACATTAAGTTTAATATAGACAATATACAGGTATTTAAATATTATTTATATATATAATTTCACTATAAGGTTAAAAAAATCATATAGGGATCACGTAAGCGTATCAATTCAATATATTTTTAAAAACTTTCTATATATATAACACGGATGAACCCGCAAAATATCTTTTATATATATATAAATGTTGCTATATAAATATATAGTTTGCTTTGTTCATAGTCAAATATTGATTTGAAATTTGTTTTGGTTATATAAAAATTAGATTTAAGTCTTGTTCTAAAGATAATATGATTAAATTATTCTATACTTGTTTTCAAAAATATCTACATTCAAATACTCGTCTTTGATAATATTTGAACATAGATTAGAGTTAGTAAGTTCATTTCTGCCTTTATAGTGATATATTTGTGTTGTGTTTACCTTATATTCTACAAATAAATAATTTGAAATTATTAAAAATTACTTTTCAAAGTTTTTAATTCTTTTAGTGTATCAGGGTTCTAATAATTATCTAATGACATTAATCAGCAAAGAATTGATCACCCAAAATATTCTAAGTGAAGACGAAACTAATGTTTAAAAAATATAAGACAACAAACGAAATTGCATCATTAAAACCCAGATCTATATTTTGAAAATACATTCTTGACAAGTCAAGAGAGGAAAACTTAGTCAAGCGTTGATAGCCGAGAGGTCATCGCAACCCCTTGCAAGCAAGTAGTTGGTTGCAGACGGTTGTGGGTTCGCCTCCCGGACGATGCTATGACATATGAAAAAAAAAAAACTTTTTTAAAAAAAGTAGATTTAATAAGTTCTCTTGAAATAATATTATTTAAATACTTTAGCTTTTTAACAATATTATTTTCAAACAATTATATTGGTTAATGGTAAAATGTTTTTATCTATTACCAACACTAGGGCAAATCCTATTTAATTTCATTATTTTAAAATTAGTTTACAATACAATAACAACGGATCATTTAGAGATGCAAACATTGATTTTCTATGTAAACAAAAGTTAAAAAAGAATAATGATTATAAAGGGTTTTTTTAAAAAGAAGAGTCTAATTAAAGAAATAAGCAGAAATCAATTTAATCCTTAATTAACTGCTATTATGATAAACTAATTTCCTTCAATAAACTATCCTTTTCATAAAGAAGTATCACAACTCTCTTCCGTCAAGCATTGGTGGTTTAGTGGTTAGCATAGCTGCCTTCCAAGCAGCTAGCCGGGATTCGCTTCCTGGTCAACGCATTTGACATATGAAAAAAAAAAAAAAACTCTCTTCTACAAAACTAAACAATATTAATTCACATGGAGCTTATTTTCAGAATATTCCAAGCATACCATTTTTCAATAATTTATTAACTTGGTGCCAAAGCTAGACCAATTAATTTTGATATCTAAGGAAAGCCTTAATAATTAACCTTTTTTAAAAAAAAATATTGAAAATGCTATAAAAAATATTTAAAATAATCTATTCAATAAAGCCGTGGGTATAATATAAGACATATATTTTAGACAAAAAGAAATATTTATTTTAAAAATATAAAAATTGAGTTTCATTTTGATTATATTCTAAATTAACATCAAAAGCAAATAACTCACTGCTTTATTTATAAGATGGCTCGGTTTTTTTCTTATAGAATATTTGTTTCTAAAACTACTATATGCTGCTTCTTTAAGTATTTTGGAAAATACCATCTGATTTACATATTGTATTAATTTTGTCTCACTCTTACACAAATGCTTCTTACAAGTAAACAAATGACAAAAGGAAATGGCATCAAAATTTTAAAAAAAGATAAGCATTATGAATTGTAACAATCTTCACTACATTTCACAGAACTTAAAGCCTGTAACATCTGGATAGATCATACTCACATTCATAAACTACTATTTATTAATCTTATTTTCTTGTTAATATTGGGATGATAACTGAATTCTGTTGCTTCATAATTGCAAGGAATAATAAAAATCAATCGCTTTGATTCATTGAAGAAGACACATCAAATTGAACTGCTTTATTTTAAATGTAAATAAACTATCATCAAAAGCAATAGTTTTTACTCAAGCGTTGATGAAAGGTCAGCAGCTGCCTTGCAAGCAAGCAGTTGCTTGCAGACAGTTGTTGCAGGTTCACTTCCTGGCCGATGCCTTGACATATGGAAAAAAAAGCAATAGTTTTGACATTTGCATTCATGAAAAGTAAGCACTGAGAATGTTTTTCTCAAGAAATTTCATTTAATTTTATAGTTTTCAAACAAAAAGATTTTTAAATGCAACTGTCAAACACCAATTAAGAAAAAAGTCTATAAAATTAATACACTTACTGATAAAAAAAAAAACAATGAAAAATAGAGCATGTATTATTCTAGACAAAATTAAAAAAAATTGTCAAATTCACACTTTTTCTTATTTTTGCTGTAATATCTCATAAAAACAATTTATCCAACCAGCTTCAAACACTTTTTAGCAAACTCTTTATTTGTACATATATATATACACCTACGTTTCAACTGACCTGCAGTCTTCTTCAGAGCTATGATATAATAAACAAAACAAATTTAAATTCATAACCACATAATAACACCATAAAAAATAAAAATAATTTTTTTTTTTTACAATAAAAAACTAAAACCAACATGAAATATATTAAAAAACTGAAATAAATAATCAAACCCAAATAAAACAATTAATATAAATAAAATTTACAACATAAATAGAAAATAAATATACATTTTACATGTGTATTCCTAACTGTATACATATATACATTCAAGGACAACTATTAATCTAAATATATTATTTATTTTATTATTAACAATCTATTAATTATCTCTATTTTTTTATAAACTTAAATTTTATGATTAGTAACCAAAATTCTTTTAATTTTAAATCATATAATATGTATTATTTCCTTACTCTTCTTTTAAAAAAATTAATATTTTATATTTATTATTATTTCTGATTATTTAAAACCTATAAACATTCTAATCTTTAAACTTACCAATCTTCTAAACAAAAAAATCGTTTTTTTTTTCAAAAAAATTATCTTATACCCTAGCTCCCTCTATTACATATTATTAACACTAAACATATATCCCTACAATTCTTTATTTATATACATTTTTATTTTTTTATTTTTTTATACATTTTAGCTTTTATTATTATTATATAATTCTCATAAATTTATATTATATGGCTTTATATGTCCATATACACACACATATATACACATATATATTCCCTACAACTTTACTTACATATATTTATTATTTTGCATACTTTAACTCTTATTATTATTTTTATATAATTGTCATAAATTTTTATTATACTGTTTTATATGTAATTATTATGCTAAGTTTATTAATTTATTATTTTCCTATTATTTAATATCTATAAATATACCCACATTTATACTCCTATTTAACCTAACCATTTTCTATCATCTCCAAATCAGTTATAAACAATTATCTCTTTACATATCTACCTGTATATATCTCATTTAGTAACTATAACTATACCAATCTCATCCTAATCCCAGAATCTCTATTAAATTCTGGTTTTATCTTTCTTATTAATATAGCTTCTTTTATTTTCCTTTCTTTAATATTTTCTGTATGTAACTTCATTTTTATTGAACTTTGTGTAAATTTGTGTCCTGTTTCTTTTGTATGTATATATATCAGTGATTTATTATCTGCCATATGTTGTTTAATCTTGTTTTTATAGAATTTTTTGTTTCTCCCACATATTTGTTATCAATCCCACTATCTAGACATTGTTTGCATTTTATCACATATACTCCATTAATTATCTCTTTATTATCTTTATTATATCCTATGTATTTGTTATCTACCAAATTTAATAGGTTTTCTCTTTTTTTATTAACTATTTTTGTATTAATTATTTTTTTGTATCTTTTATTAACCTTTTTTATAATTTTGTTAAACTTATTCACTATGATATTATTATTTGTTTTTATTCCTATATATCTATTTTCATCTTTCTTTTTTCTTTCACTCTTTTCATTTTTATTTATCTTATACTCTATTTTGTTAATATTTTTTTTAATTATATATACAGGAAAACTATTCATTTTTAACTCATTGATTATTAAATCTTTTTGTTTATTATAATCTTCTTTCCTTGAACAATATATTGCAGCCCTGTATATTCTTGAATATATACAACTAATTTTATATTTCCTATCACTGTTGGAAAACCAACTTGTTATTTTGTTACCAATATTGTTCTTTTTATAAATACTTGCCTCAATACACCATTTTTTTATTTATCAATTTCTTTTGAAACATTATATCCAGATATGCAACAAATATGTACAAATAAAGAGTTTGCTAAAAAGTGTTTGAAGCTGGTTCGATAAATTGTTTTTAAAAAAAATTGTATGATCACTGAATCGATCAAAAGTTATTTTTTAATTTGTCAATAGCAATTATTAAATCATTCTCCATTCAAAGTAGTCTTTTTTACTGATAGACTCCTCTAAGAATAAAAATATGTATTGTTTTTCCCATATTAATATTAAAAATTCAATAAATCAAGATGCCATAATATTTATAGCAAATAATATTTACAGACTAATGAGATAGGTTCTTTTAAAATTAAGGATGCAGTTTAAAGAGCAAATGAATTCTACTTAAATTTCTGGTGTAAAATTCAAAAGTTTATAATTTTTTTAAGGAAAATATTTTTTGATCTCTTTATAATAATAAAAATTATATTTGGTTATAAAATAAAACAAATATTTTCAAGCAACTTTTTACCCCACTAGAATTCTATACTTTACATAATTTATTAAGCAGCATCAAGATTTAATATCACTAATCCAAAAACTTTATTTTATTCATTCAAATAATATATTCCCATATTATCTTCTATTTAAAATTTAAAATGTTCATAAGTGTATATATTTTCCTCATAGGGAAGGCATTGAAATTATAATTGGACCAAAAAATATTATGAATCTGGGTGTTGTTATCCCCATATTATTCTGGATGATTTCAACTGTCAATAAATGTTTCTATATAACCTTTATAATTAATGACTTAATATTTATCTTCTTTCTCATACTATTTACAGTATAATTAGCATACACCCGTGGTGATCTTATTGCTTTTTCTTATCCTATTGGACATCTCAAAGAATGTTCTTATATTTCTTCACTTCATGTGTAAAAACATTTTTTTATTATTTCCATATTTCAAGTGATGAACTGTTAAGAATTCCATTTATTATATTTTGATTTTATCTGAGTCCAATCTTCTTCCTCCTTATTCCTGGATTATATCAATGCATATATATTTATGTGTTCTTATAAATCCACTATAACTTGCAAAATATATAATAAAAACAATCAAATATACTTTACACTACCTTCAACATATAGCAAAAAAATAAATGTCATCAGTAAAAATTTAGTACAAAGAATCTCCTCACACATGTAAAATTTCAATTTTACTAATTTTAGGAAACATGTTTTTTAATGAATCTTAATAATTATCTCTATGAGTAAAGAATTTTTTAAATAGGAAAACCTTTCATAACACAAACACTAGCTCAGAAATATGACCATCCAACTTTTTACACAGTGAAAATATGACAATTAATGAGAGAGATCTGTTTAACATGGCCATCAAATGGTACCAGAAAATATATTACCTTTTTTGAAGCTAAATTTTGGTCTCCCCACAACCTTAAAATAAATTATGTTTAATCACTTTTTAAAAACAATGACAGTTTATTTACAGAATATGACAATATGGCACAAATTACCAAACAATGTATCACTTTAAATAAGGATAACAATGAAATATGCACTACTCTCAGTTCAAAATTACAGTTTATAATTAGGAAAGCATTTGCAGCATAATATTATTTTATTAGAATAAACTATTCTTTTTTTAATATTGGATTATTATATAATTGAAAATATAACACTATATAATTGCAATATTAAAGTCTCCCATAATTTTAAAACATTGTTTACTCTGATCAAAAGTCTTTTGTATATGCATATAAAAAATCTTCTTATTACTTCATCACTATTAGAACTTGTTGGGGCATAACCCTGAATTATCTCCATTTGTTATCTGCTATTAAGTTGTAAAACTAATCTTGTCACTCTGTCCTATACACTATCAATCTCCAAATTGTTATTCTTCCACTTTTTATTTATAATGAATCCTACTCCAATGGTTTTTTCAATATTTGTGCCTTGTTAATAGAGTACATGTCCACTTTTTAAATCAATTGACTCTTTACCTTTTATTCTAACTTGACAAAGTCCAATAATGTCCCATTTAAAATAAGACAGTTCTTCTAATTCTTGCAATTTTCCTTTACTTGAAAGTGATCTGCAGTTGTAAGTAGCTAAATAAAAAGTTGTCATCAAATGGCAGCCTAGGTCAGCAATCAGGGGATTCATAGCACCCTCCACCTTTGGCCACCAACCACTGCCTTGGTTGGTGACTTTATAGCCTCCTGGGAATAAGGGCCATGATTTATTTTTGTCTGTCATAATTGTATATATCTATTGAAAAAATATTTATCATTTACACAAACATTCATTCTGCTTTAAGAGGCAATTCAGAAGAAAGACTATGGTGTTTCTTGATCTTAAACTCAGAGGTAAAAAGCCAATAAACTCACCATGCTGACTAATGCATGTTGGTGAGCAGCCCATCCATTATAGTATACTATATGAATATTCACATAGTAATAACATCTGCAACAAGAAGAACATATGGAGTGGATATTAGGAATTTTCCCTACTCAGTTCCTTTAAGGCATCCAAGAGGAATCATGCAATCTCCTTTCTGCAGAATTGGTAGACAAATGAAAAATGAAAGTGCTGTGAGTAATTTTGGTTATGGTAATAGAAATGGAAGAGGAAATAGACTTCTGGAGTTTGCAGAAAAAGAAAAACTTTATATTATGAATTCATTTATTGAGAAAAACGTCAAAAGAAAATGGACATGGAAGCATCCAAATGAAGATACAGCAGAATTGGATTATATTTTGACTAACAGAAAATACATATTTCAAGATTGTAATGTGCTTAATAAATTTAATACTGGAAGTGCTTATCGGCTAGTAAAATGTAAGATATGTGTTAATGCAAAACTGAAGAGACAAAAATTGTTAAGAAAAACAATATTTACAGTGGATATTCCTAATCTTCAAAAATATTCTAATGAATTTAAATAAAACTTACAAATTGGTTTCAAGTATTAGTAGAATTTGAACATGATTCAGATTTGAATGAAATTATGATAAAAATAACTGATACACTTTTAAAAACTGCAAGAAAGATAACTGGTAGAAAAAATCAGCAATAGAACAATAAAATTTCTATGGAGACTAGAGAATTTATTAAGACAAAAAGAATATAAAGATATACAAAAATAATGCATTAAAAAGATTGAATATCTTGAATTTTGTAAAATGATACAGAGAAGAGTTGAAAATGATATAAGAAAGTTTAACTGTGAACTAGCGAGGAAAGCTGTAGAAGATAATAAAAGTCTTAAGAGTGTAAAACAACATTTTGGTATTGGTAGGAAATTTATATCTGCAATAAGAAGAAAAGATGAAATTATTATTAAAATGAGAGATGACATCATAAAATGGGTAGAAGACTTCTATCAAGAATTATATAGTAATAAAGAACAAGTATCTCCTATATCTATTACATTTTTCAAATTGCCCAGAATTTTAAATGAAGAAGTGAGACATGCAATTAAATGTATGAAGAAAGTAAAAGCTCCAAGTAATGATGTAATTATAATTGATATATTAAAAGAAGCAGATGAAGAAATATAATTTTTTTAGCAAAGTTATATACCAAATGTCTAAATAATAAATTAATGTCAGATGATTGGAAAAGTGCAGTATTAATATTAATATTTAAAAAATGGTGATAAAGAAGATATTAGAAATTACAGACCTATCAGCCTTTTATCAGTTTTATACAAAATTTTTACCAAGATAATTACAACTTGTCTAGAGAGAACATTGGATTTCCACCAACCCAGAGAACAAGATGGATTTAAAAGTGGTTTTACTACAATAGATCATATCCAGGTATTGGGAGAAATTATTGAGAGGACAAATTAATATGAGTTGCCATTATGCTTTGGATTTGTAGATTATGAAAATGCATTTGATTCTATAAACATTTCTTCAGTGACTAAAGCATTGGATCATCAAGGTATAGAGCCAGAATATATCATATTTTAAAGAATATTTATAAAAATGCAACAGCAACAATTAAATTACATAATGATACTGGGAAAGTCAACATTGAAAAGGGTGTAAGGCAGGGTGACTTCATATCTCCAAAACTTTTTACAGCAGTGCTGGAAGAAGTATTTTGTGGATTAAAATGGGAAGCTAAAGGAGTGAAAGTAAATGGACTTTATTTAAATCCTTTAGATTTTGCAGATGATGTAGTTGTTTTTGCAAATAATGCTTTAGAGCTGCAGGAAATGTTGTGGGAGTTATCAGATTTAAGTAGGAAAGTAGGACTAAAGATAAATGTTAAAAAGGCTAAAGTAATGTTTAATGGATTTTCTCAAAAAATGAAAATAAAGATTGATTATGATGAGTTAGAAGAAGTTGATAATTACAAATAATTTGGTCAGATTATTAATACAGATGGAAATATAATGGATAAAATTAATCATAGAATTAAACTTGGTTGGAGTGCTTTTGGTAGAAATAATTTGATACTAAGGATAATATGCCTATGTGTTTGAAAAGTAAGGTTTTTAATAAATGTGTTTTATTAGTTCTTACTTATGGATCTGAGGCTTGGGCACTTAATAGAAGAGCAATACAAAGACTTCAGACCACACAAAGAAGTATGGAGAGATGCAAGTTGGGAGTAAGAAGAAGAGATCGAAAACACAATATATGGGTAAGAGAACAAACAGGTGTTACTGACCTCATTGAAAAAATTAAAAGACTGAAGTGAAGTTGGGCTGGACATATTGCTAGAAGAGATGATAATAGATGGACAATTAAAATCTTAAACTGGATTCCAAGAGATTGTAAGAGACCAAGAAAGAGACCACAAGAGGTGGATGGATGAAATAAGAAAGTATGCAGGGGTGATGTGGAGAAGAGAAGCTAATGATTGGAAAAGATGGATTGAACTTGGAGAGACATTCATCCTTGAGTGGATTGATAATGGTTGATGATGATGATGAATTGCAATATATCATTGCGAGAAAAATTATTCCACATCTATATATGGAACCTGTATTTAAATAGGTTACAATCAGTTATTCTTAAAGTAAGTCTTGTGCTACAATATTCTTCATAAATATTACATTTAACTTTTTTTTATCATTAAATATCTTGTTTGTGGGGGAGCATGTTTGTGTGAACTTATTTAACAGATAGATTAATTTGATTGAACAACTGGGGCTATTAAATTACTATCAAATCGAGAAAGTTGTTACTATATTATTAGTATTAATTTAATAAAAATTACATATATTTTTTCAAATACTTTTTATAGGTTTACAAAGAATTTTATTATAAATATAGGAAAAAAGTGAAGCTTCAAAATTTATAACGCAGAATATCTCATTGCATTTTGTGGTGACTATTTATATATTATATAATTCTGTTCTTCAATTTCATTATGCTTCATTTCATATTTTAAAGTTATTAATTGTTTTATATTGACTCATTGTTGATTCCAGAGCATTTATATTTATTGTATTCTTGAGAGAATATTTATAATTAGATGCAATCTATTTGAATGTGAGTAAAAGATTTAAAGTTAATGATAATAATAATACTTACATTAGCAACATAGCATTTTCTGGAATTCGTTGAATTTCAGCATTTCGGCATAAGATCAAAGCCAATGTTGTTTTTTTAATTTCTTCAATTTGTGCTAAAAACAAAGTTTATATATATATTAAATGTAAAAGTATAACAGCCATTATAAAAAATATATATAAACAAACAATTTCACAGTAATCAATGGATGACAGAAGGCTTGTGCATCAACTAGTCTGGGAATATTGGATGAGTAGGCATTAGATAGGGATTTTATGCACAAGCCTTCTGTCATTCATTGATTACTCTGGCTTGCCCTGAGTAACACTACTGTATGAAGAGTTTTGCCTGTCTTAATAATAACAGTTATAAGCTAGCATAAGAAAGGGTTATCATATGATGTTTAATGTTTTAATTGGCATGTAAACAATTTTATGACTTATTATCTTTTATTTCGCAAAATGGATTGATATTGATATAGCAATATGTGAGCATCATTTTTATTGGTTTATGTAATATGATTTTATGGGAATCTGGCTTTGTCTTAGTAATATAATCAGTCTTATTTGTTCCAATAAAATAGATGTCTATACATATGAGTAAATAATTCCAAAACTATATGCTGTATGATTATATTTAATTATAAATGATGACAGCTCTCTCAATTCTAGAAATCCAATTGTACTTATTAAGTAGAGATAAACCCATGAAGCCAAAAAAAAAGTATAAAAGTCTAGCATTATGAATTTTTAATTATTGATTTGAATGAGTATTTGAAATTAAGCATTTTTTTAATGTTTTAGCCAATTTAAAATCACAAAACAAACATAACTCATGTTCAGAGGCAACCTAACCAGTTAGTTATTTAAGCTACCTCCATCTCTATTCTCACATGTTTTAGAAACTTTATAATTTCAATTCCTCAACAAACTCAAGACCGTTGATATCTTTGTATCATTGGTAACATACCTCAAATCACAAATTCTTATTTCACCACTCCAGAGAATAATATCTATGATCATTGTCAATGGGAACAATAAAACATTTAATCAAGGATTATATTTGACTTATTAATGTCTCGGATTTTGCAATTTCAATTTGAAAGAAATACTTTACTCTTACTAAGAGATCAATTTATGTGAAATTGTGATTTATCAACTTAGGGAACACAGGACAATTGCACCAACTATCTTCTAGTTCTACATTTCCAGATCTTTCAATTCTGTTCCATTTCCAAACTTGTTCATTACTGTAACAGAGTATATCATAAACTGAATCATAAAGTTCACATTGCCATGTTAAGAAAAATATGATCTAATTTTATGTCTCCTAATTCTATCTCTCAATGTTGTTCTTTATTGAATTTCTTTTTTCAATATTCTACAATACTCAGATGAAATATGATCACACAAAAACTTTAATTCCATATTTTGCATCATTAACCCTTGTGAGGGTCACTTCTTTATTGGCCAAGTGAGGCAAAACTCAGAAACTTTTAATTGGCCAATTGACAAACTCTTTGATAGAAATATTTTCATCTTTTAATATATATTAATTTTAGTTTAGTTTTCAAAAAGTATATTAATTATTTGTAATGTTAGGAAAGTAAACAAAAGTTTTTTCAAAAATATATTTTATTTGTATTTTATAGAAATATTCAAAAGTGAAAAAATCAAATAAACATTACGAGAAAATTACAAACAATGCAAACATTATTTATATCCCTCCCAGATTTACCGTTACAAATTTTTTAAGAATTTTTTAGTAAAATTTTAGCGTTTTTCTAAAAACAATTATATTTTCAGCATATTTTAACCAAAATACATTATGATATTTAAATAAATGCCAGAAAAATATTCTAAAACATTAATCTTTGTTTGAAAATTAAATAAACAGTTTGGGGCAATCTAAACTATTGACAGGATGTCAAAATTATTGCTATCGCTGGTTTCTTTTTCAATTTACAATCGTGTAAAGTATACAATTTTTTAATAAAACCTTACTACTTTTGTAAAATAACTATATTTTCAGCAGATTTTATGAAGCTAATCTATAATATGTACGAAAAATAATAAAAAAAAATACTCTAAAACATATATTTTCATTTTCAGCAGTGAAAAAAATATTTATCAGACTCATTAGCCAATAAGCATCGAGAATAGATGGTCCAACCAATAAGAACTGGCCTTCTTCTTTCATTAAAGTTAAAACACTCCTAGTATTGATTTTTTACTTGTAATATAATTCAAGAGAGGGCAGGATCTTACGGGACTTTTTCTAAAGTTTCTAAAAAGTATATATGTCACTATAGCTCAAAAAATGGCCAATTTAGAGCGATCCAAAGCCTTTGATGCAACAATGCGTTGAACCCCATTCAAGGGTTAAACACATTTGGTACATGAATGACCTCTAAACAAAAAACCTTTTTTCCTCAGCTAGTCCTCATTTTTGATAATTATAATAAAAATATTTTCTTCAGTTTAATAAAGATAATTATTCATTTACCGAATTATGTCTAATGAAATAATTTTTTTTATATTTATAGATTCCCTGACAAAATTTCTCAGTTTTCCTATTCATCTCTCTTCCAATTTCATATGCACTAAAATTCAAAAGCAACTTCTATCATTCAATGAAACAATATATGTTTTTTCTAATTAACATCTTATTTCAATGATTCAATCTTTCTTCTATAATTGCAGTAATAAAGTGCATGGATGATTTAGTATCATATGGTAATTATGATAAATGTATATAAAAGAACTTATATTTCTTTAGTAATTAAATATTCCCTAACTCTTTCATTAAAAGCTTAAATCACTATAATTCAGATTAATTTGAAATGAAATGTTTCCACTTGAATTTTTTTTAAAAAACATGCTAATTTCAATGGTTTGCTTGTGCATTCTATTTATATATTCCATATGTTAATATTATATACTTCTTACACTGAAAAAGCAATCTGAGAAATTCTGATTACTTTAAGTTTAACCGAAAGACACTTTACCATGTATATTCAACAAGTTATTTAAAGAAATAATTCCAAAAATAACTATATGAATAGTAAATCAATTTTATTCTCACACAAAATCAATTATTGGGATTTTATATAATAGCTTGTCTCTTATCTCAAAAGTTGCTTTATCTTACCAACTCAATTCAGCAAGGACCACAATATTGATAAGTTCAAAGAGTTTTAAACTCAAATTATTTCATCATTTTACTTAAGATTAATTTTGGTATACTTTATACAAATATTTTATTAACTAGAATGAAATTCTGTCATACAAATTCTGATTGTTCTCTATATGGTCAAGATGAAGGAACACCCATTTTTGTATCCATGAATTAGGATTACAAGTTTAAGAAGCATCACATTCATTATTATAAATTTTAATATATCTACTTTAGCTTTTAACTGTGTTATTTTAAAACAAATTTATAAGACTTCTATTCACTTTTCTTATTTTTAATCCTGTTGTATATTTAATAAAAAAACAATAACATTATTTTAATAAATTCTTAATGTTTGAGAGTAATTTGTTAAAAGTATATATGTGCAAATAATGAAAAAAATTCATAAAGCTTTAGTTTAAAAATGCATTTAATAAAAACACATTCATAGTCATCTTGTTGCAAAATTTAAGGTACCTATGCATACTTGAGGAAACACCATACTAAACATTATAATCTAGAAATGCTTACAAATATATTCACATATTTTTTAATCTTAGTTAAAGTTTTGATAAATAGATAAAGACTTCTGTATTTTAAAAAATTTCAACTTGCAAATAGAAAAAAATGATTATATACACTAAAAAAAGACATAATAAATGACTATCTTATAATTGTAATATACAAAAATCTAAAGTTATAAGTATTTTCTAATTTACACACACATATATATATATTATTTAATAACTATAATACTATTTCAATTTAAATTAAAATTGTTATACAGATTTAGAGATTATATATAATTAATAAACATTGTTGCTTTATTTAGATATTTTATTTATTGGTAAAGCTATAAAAATATTTATCATGATTTTTTTTATTTATAATATTTTAAAGTATTATTTTTTAATTTTAGATGTAAATATACTCTTTTGAATGGATTTTTCAAAATTATATTTACTGTTTAAATGCTGAACATTTTTTGACAAAATTAGAAAAAAAAATGCTAAATATCAACAAAGTCATTCAATTAATATAATATGTCAAATAACAAGATTAATCTTAGAATTATTAAAAATAAACTTTTTAATTTAAAAAATAAAATAAAAACAATAATACAGTTGCTGAAAGGCCCATTAATTTTTTCTAAAAATAAAATATATTCAAACAAAAATTAGATGTAAACATCACACAATTATTAAAAATAAATATTTAATAATTTTAGAAATAATTAACTTTTAAAAAAAATAACAAGTCCCCTTATTTTTTTTGTCAGTATCAGATAAAAAAGCTAAAAATGCAAGGGAGTGTAATTTTAGTTAGCAAAAATATATTGTTTCTCTCTTGACATACTAATTATAATTGACATTTAAACATAATAATTACAATTAAAACTTTAACTGCTAAATGTTTTTAACCATGATAGTTATTAAAAGATTACATTTTGAATTGCATCACTGAAATATCAGCTACAGATTAAAATGCTAGCAGAAGATTATGAAGTTCACTCAGCAAAAAAAAAAGAGACTATTCAAATATTAGATTTATAATATTATTTTTAATTCTACCCTCTTTAAATTTTAATCATATTTTTTTACTAAAGTCAATAAAATTAAACTTTTTGCATTTTAACATTCTTCATTATTGTAATTTAGAATTAAAATGTTATTCTTTATTATATATCAATAAACTGTAATTGTTTTATTATAAATAAAAGTTTACAAAATCCTTAAAAATAATATTTGAACTTTGCAAATATCATCAACATCAACCATATCAATCCACTGCAGGATGAAGATCACTCCAAGTTCAATACACCTTCTCCAATCTTTAACTTCTCTTCTCCACATCACCCCTGCACATTTTCTTATTTCATCCATCCATCTCACATGTGGTCTCTTTCTGAGTTTTTTACAATCTCTTGGAATCCAGTTTAAGATTTCAATTGTCCATCTATTAAGATCGCATCTAGCAATATGTAAAGCCTAACTTCACTTCAGACTTTTAATTTTTTGTGAGGTCAGTAACACCTGTTTGTTCTCTTACCCATATATTGCATTTTCAATCTCTTCTTGTTACTCACAACATGCATCTCTCCATAGTTCTTTGAATGGTCTGAAGTCTCTGTATTGCTCTTCTATTAAGGGTCCAAGTCTCAGATTCATAAGTAAGAACTGGTAAAACACATCTATTACAAACCTTCCTTTTCAAACACACAGGCATATTTCCTTTTAATATCTAGTTATTTCTACCAAAAGCACTCCAGCAGAGTTTAATTCTATGATTAATTTCATCCATTATGTTTCCATCTGTATTAATAATCTAACCAAGGTATTTGTAACTGTTAATTTCTTCTAACTCATCATAATCAATATAACTCATCATAATCAATCTTTATTTTCATAGTTTGAGAAAATCCATTAAACATTACTTTATTCTTTTTAACATTTATCTTTAGTTCTACTTTCATACTTTCATCTGATAACTCCTGCAACATTTCCTACAGCTCTAAAGCATTATTTGCAAAAGCAACAACATCATCTGTAAAATCTAAATAACTTAAATAATTTCCCATGTACTTTCACTCCTTTAGCTTCCCATTTTAATCCACAAAATACTTCTTGCAGCACTGCTGTAAAAAGTTTTGGAGATATGGAGTCACCCTGTCTTATACCCTTCTCAATGTTGACTTTGCCAGTATCATTATGTAATCTAATTGTTGCTGTTGCATTTTTATAAATATTCTTTAAAATATGACAATATCCTGGATTTATACCTTGCTGATCCAATGCTTTAACCACTGAAGAAATCCAAAACATAATGGCAACTTGTATTTATTTGTCCTTTCTATAAATTCTCTCAACACCTGGATATAATCTACTGTTCTAAAACCACTTTTAAATCCAGCTTGTTTTTTTAGCTAGTGGAAACCCAATGTTCTATGTAAATAAGTTGTAATTATCTTGGTAAAAAATTTGTATAAAACTGATAAAAGGCTAATAGATCTGTAACTTCTAATATCTTTTTTATCACCTTTTAAAAAATTATTATTAAACTGCATTCTTCCAATCATCTGGTACATCTTTATCATTTAGACATTTGGCATTTAACTTTGCTAAGAAAATTTCTATTTCTTCATCTGCTTCGTTTAATATGTCAATTATAATTCCATCATTACCTGAAGCCTTTTTTCTTCATACATTTAAATGCATGTCCCACTTCTTCATTTAAAATTATGGGCATTTTGGAAGATATAATAGATATAGGAAGTATTTATTCTTTATTACTATATAATTCTTGATAAAAGCCTTCTACCCATTTCATGATGTCATTTCTCTCTTTAGTAATAATTCCATCTTTTTATCTTATTGCAGATATAAATTTTCTACCAATACCAAAATGTTGTGTTACACTCTTGAGACTTTTATTCTCTTCTACAGCTTTTCTTGCTAGTTCACAGTTATACTTTCTTCTATCAATTTCATCTCTTTTCCACACCATTTTACAAAATTTGAGGTATTCAATCTTTTTTAATGCATCATTTTTGTATATTTTCATATTCCTTCTTTTCTTCATAAATTCTCTAGTCTCAGTAGAAATTTTATTGATCAATTGCTGCTTTTTTTACCAGCTGTCTTTGTTGCAGTTTTTAAAAGTGTATCAGTTATTTTCATATTAATTTTATTCAAATCTGAATCATGTTCAACATCTACTAATACTTGAAACCGATTTGTAATTTCTAATTTAAATTCATTAGAATGTTTTTGAAGATTAAGAATATCAACTGTAAATATTGTTTTTCTTAATAATTTTTGTCTCTCTAGTTTTGCATTAACACATATCTTACATTTTACTAATCGATGATCAATTTCTGTGTTAAATTTATTAAGAACATTACAATCTTGATATATTATTTTTTGTTAGTCAAAATATAATCCAATTCTGCTGTACCTTCATTTGGATGCTTCCATGTCCATTTCCTTTTAACATTTTTTCTCAAAAAAAGAATTCATAACATAAAGTTTTTCTTTTTTTGCAAACTCCACAAGTCTATGTCCTCTCTCATTTCTATTACCATAACCAAAATTACCTAAAACACTTTCATTTTCCATCTATTTACCAATTCTAGCATTAAAGTCTCCCATAACAATTTTAAAATGTTTACTCTGATCAAAAGCCTTTTGTATATCCATATAAAAATCTTCTACTATTTCATCACTATGAGAACTTGTTGGGGCATAAACCTGAATTATCTGCATTTGGTATCAGCTATTAAGTTGTATAACTAATTTTGCCACTCTGTCTGATACACCATCAATCTCCACAATGTTGTTGTTCAACTTTTTATTTATGATGAATCCTACTCCATTTGTATTTTCAATATTTGTGCCTTTATAATAGAGTACATGTCTACTTTTTAAATCAATTGTCTCTTCACCTTTTCTTCTAACTTCACAAAGACCAATAATGTCCCATTTACTATAAGACAGTTCTTTTTCCAATTCTTGTAATCTTCCTTCACCTGAAAGTGTTCTGCAGTTGTAAGTACTGGGTCCACAATTAAGGGATTCTTAGCCCCCTCCACCTTTGGCCACCAACTGCTGCCTTGGTTGGTGACTTTACAGCATCCTGGGAATAAGGCCATGATTTATTTTTGTCTGTCATAATTGTGTGTATCTATTGGAAAAATATTTATCATTTATCCAAACATTCATTCTGCCTTATCAGGCAACTGAGAAAAAAGAACATGGTGTTTCTTGATCTTAACCTGAGATAAAAAGCAAATTTACTCACCACACTGGCTAATGTATGTTGGTGAGCAGCCCATCCATGTTCGTATACTATATGAATAATCACATAGTAATAACAGCTACAATGACAAGAACATATGGAGTGAATATTAGGAAATTTGCTCTGCCTGGTTCCTTTAAGTCCTCTAAGAAGAATCAAAGGGTCACCTTTCAGTTAATAGCAAACTCCTTTCTGCAGGCTTGCAAATATACACTGAAATATATATTTAGAACCATAATATTTATTTTATTGGATTATCACTGCATTAATTTTTTTCTGTCTTGTTGATTAAAAAAAGAGAAATTAATGAAATATTTGTTAATTTAATATTATTTCTAAAATTTGAATGAATTATTGTTAAGTCATCATCATAAACTATTACAATTCTGTTCTAAAGTTTAAAATTGCATTTATAATTATTAAAATATCACAAAATTTTATATTACAAATTCAGTTTTCTTAATTTGTTTTTTTTTTTTTTAATAATAATATTAGAATAATATCTAAGTATAATTATGAATATATTTGTTTTTAAATAAATATTATACAGATATTTTGTTAAAATAATTAAAAATATTTAAATAAACTATGAAAAATATACAGTTTTTTTTTTTTTTGGGGGGGGGGGAGGAGTTAACACAAAACAAGAGTGGTTGCAAGTACTCTTGCAAGGACTTTCAATGTCAAAGAACAAATAATCTATCAATCAGTAGTGCATACTTGCATTTTCATACTTTTTTAAAGTAAAAAAAAATTAATATATATTTTAGTTCCGATTTTACTGTCAAGTGAATGCAAACCCAAAAAATAGCACTGTAGATATCTTTAGAGAGTAAAGGAAAGGCTAAAGAGTTAGCATTACTATCGATTCTACATGATTAACTACAGCTCAGAATTATAAGAATATAATTAATATTAAGACAGCCTATATTCCTTCTCTCTGATATATACACAACCACACACAATTTTATTTTATTACCTCAAATTAATAAACTAATACTAAACTAGTAAGTGTGTTTTAGTTTTCTATATTTTTATAAAAGCTCAAACTAATTTATTATAATGTATATTTATTTTTTCCTATAATAATAACTATAAAAGATACATATAATTTAATTTTCTTTTTTACCTTATAATTCTCCCTCTATCTGATAGATTATAATAGAAACCACTTTCATGCTGAAAACAATATTTTTTATGAAAATTGGAGGAATTTAAATTTTGTAGAAATGATGATCACAGTAGATACTATTTACCTAGTAAAATATCAAACAATCATCATCACTTGGCAATCCAACTTTTTGCTTGTTGATTGCAAGATATTTTTTTATATAGCTTCAACTTCTGAAAGTAAAAAGGAATTCTACTCCTAGACAGTACGAACTTCAATACTCAAACGTTGTCCATTCATTTCTTTATAACGAATTAATACATTTTTCAGTCTCTATATCTAACACTGTAAAGAACAAACACGGATTAGAATAGTGATCACTCAAGTAGACATAAGTAATTTAATGTTATGAATAGAAAACACACCAAAATTCAATGTACATTTAAAAAATAATAAATATTCTTGGATCGGAATTTTAACAGATGGTTTTATAGAGCAGACAAATGCTTTGACATACGATCTTAAAATTTATTATGCAAATGTTCTATTTATCGTTAGCTTTATGAAATTAATAATTCATAATCGTAATTATCAATTGCCTCTAAAAATATTTACAAGCATACATATTGATGCATATTATTTTATTATAAAATTCAGGATAACGTAACAATTACATATATATATTGATAGAGAGCGAAAATTGCTCATTCTCTTCCGTATCACTCTCCTGTTTTTATATATATATTCACATAAATTACCAATGAAATAGTTCTTAAGTTTGTAGATTAGTTTTTTTTATTAGCAATTTTATGATTTTATAATACATACAAAAATTGACATTAAATAAATAAACTATGTCAAGAAGAAAAAAAAATGACCCATTTTATTATATCTAGTATTAACAAATGTAATCAAACAAAAATTACCATTTGTATGAAAGAGTTTTCTCACGTAATTGAATTAAAATTGAAAAAAAAAAATCAACCAAATCTATACTACAACCACGTGATTATTACAGATTTTTTTCACTCAATAGAAAGCACGTGCTATTTTGTCGAAACGTCCGATATTTTACTTTATTTTTATTCTATTAAATACGGTTGTTCCGTAAACATGATTTATAAAACATCGTATGCCCGGGAAACATTCACTTCAATGTATATATATAGGGAATCAAAATATAAAATTTTATTAATTTAATAATAATTCAGAATATTATATATCACAGAGTAATAGTTTATTACCTTTGAACATTCTTTTAGGAGTAGGCAACACATCTTCGATAAGATAAGCTAGAATATAATTTTACAGTCTCCAAGCACACTGAACTTTCCAAGTTTTTCAGGATTTATATGACCAAAAAAGATATATGTTGTGATGGATAAATACTTATAAGACATATGATGACCGTGACTGAGAAAGGATATGTATAGATGACATTGTTTCTACAAAATACGTAGTATACTATACTACTTCAGCAGCGACAACATTTCATTCTATCTTATTCTGGCATAAATATATTTAATATAACGTGAAAGATCTTATATTAATTCCGAAGGAAAAAAACTATTACAACAATAAAGCCAAAATCTATATTAAAAAAATCACCCATATCTTAGATGAAATATTATTAGGCATCTTTAAAATCTAGCACCTATCAACACAGATGACGTTAAAAAAAGATTGGTGATCCTGTGTTTGCTCTATAATTTTAAATATAGGGGATTTGAACTCAGACTTTCAAGCACACACATGCAGAAAAGATAAATAATCACCAATATATGTATTTCGTATAATTTTAATTTATATTTTTTTCTATAATTTTAATTAACATTTTCATCTCCACAATATTCTTAAAATACTATTCTTATTGCACTAAGGATTCCAATTAGAATTCCCACAAGACAAAATAAATAAATAAATATATTAAAATTGGCACACCATTATTTAGTCTTGCTAAATTTTCACTTTAACTTGCTTTTCTTTTTTTTTTTTTCAAAACAAAATAGAAAACATTTTAAAATTTAATTTCACACACACACACAAAAAAAAAAAGCCAGCATATTTTTCTTCTCTCTCACTTTATCTTAAGAAGTGCCTCATTTAATTTACTTACGTAGAAAATGTTGATTTTTTTTTTTTTTTTGTTCGGTTATATTAGGAAGCTCGATTCTTTACATTGTAAAACTATAGTGAATATTTTCCTCGCCAAATTATATCCAGGGTATTAAATATTCAAAGCACCACCTGCAGAAATTGTTTACCACATTCCACTTATCCTTACATATACGTTTACTGACATACATACTCATAATTAATAATAATTATTAAAATTTCATTAATAAATATTCATCACTTAAATTAATATCAATTAATCATATGTCCCATTATTCAAAGATATCATGTTTATTATAAATATTTCAAATTGTTAAACTTATTTAACGCTCCAAATTTGCACTTCTAACCATCTTGTATTGTGAATAAAATTAATTACAATATATGTAATATAAATTTAATTATATCATTTCTATATTTATGCATATGTAAAAGTTTTTTTTTTGAAAAAAAAACTTTTAATTAACTCACACAAAAAGTATAACCTGTATATAATACTATAACTTGTTTGTTTGAATTCCCCAATCTATATTTATACACAGTAATAAAATATTTAATATAAAGTTCTAATCTTATTCTGATTTCTTTTGTCATCTGTATATAATCATATTAAAAGTTTCTATCTTAATTATGTAATATGCAAATAGAGGGCGGTAAAATGCTCTCATGCCTAAGTGGCTAATAGGTTTTTCTAGGCATAGTTGCTGAGAGATTTCTGACTCTGTATAATGAGAAGTTACAGTGCATCACATCACATTACAACTGGGAAAAGAGAAGACACAGAATTTTTATTGAGAGATATAAAGTTAAATGTGGTAAATAGATATAGTTATTTGGGAATCATATTGAGTAATCTGAAAAATTGCTTGGATGAATGGGAGAAAAAATTGACAAATGAAGCAGAGAAAAGAAAGGGATTGATAAAGAAATTAACAGTGTTTTCATATAATAAATATGATGTAACTAGAATTGTATGGAAGGGAATGGCAGTAGCAGGGTTAATATATGGCAATGATGCATTATGTGTTAGTAATGGGGTATTAGATTACTTAGAAAAAGTACAAAGGGAACTAGGAAAACATGCATTAGATGCAGATGTAAGAACCACTAAGGAGACAATTCAAGGAGAAATGGGATGGTCAAGTTTTTATATAAGAGATGCAAAAAGCAAAATGAAAATGTTTGATAGATTGCTGTTTATAGATAATAAAAAAATAGCCAAAATAGTATTTAATTGGGTTATGAATAAAGAGCAGGCAACAAGATGGGTGAGAAAGGTAATGTGGTATGCAGAAGATTTGAATAAAGAATTTATGTTAGTATATTTATAGAAAAGTTTGCATGATTGTGTTAAGAGAATTGTTGAGTGTTATAGTTGCAAGGAATAGGAGAGAAGAATAGATGTGTTAATAAACAATAGGAAGTTGGAAAGATGGATAACTAGTACTGAGAGTAAAAAGAGTTTAAATATATATAGAAGTAAATGGAATATTGGGTGTAAGTTAATTTATGATAACAGCAAGGAAATTAGTTTATGGTTTAAGTCTTAAATGGGATATTTAGCAACAAGGTAATATACACATAAATGGAAAAATGTGGTGTTTAGTCTACAAGTTGTGTAAAGAAGACATAAAAAATATTAGGCATCTGTTAATTGAAAGTGGAAAGATTACAAATAATGAAGTTGGGCAAGAATAAATATAAATAATGTGATTATACAGAAAGTGTATTATTGGTTTTTATGCTGGGTTTGGTAACAGACAAGGGGGATTTATATATAAAGGCCATGGAGTTGATAAAGATTATGTTGTGGAAATGGGATGGAGCAGGATATGGAAAGACTTAGGGCAAGGAATAGAATGGGAAGGGAAAGTGGCTAACAGGTTTCTCTGAGCATAGTTGTTGAGAGATTCCTGACTCCATATAAGAAGTCATGGTGCAACACATCAATATTAATAGCAAAATATACTTTAAAAATTACATCTAAACTCCAAGCATATAAATTATATTTGTGTTTAAATATTATAGATTCAGCCTGTATCCTGCCCATTCCCCTTCTGTGTATTTAAATGGACAAGGTTCTTTACATGAGGCATCAGGGTAAATTAATGTCAACATGATCATGATGATAATATTGGCATTAACAAGGGATTTGGGTATTCTATCATCAGATTTTCAATGGTATGGATGGTTGAAGAGTTGGAGGATACAGTAGATTGAAGCCTATTCGTTAAAGTTTGAGGATTTTCTATCTTAATATAAATCGAACACTGATTATATATATATATTAAAGATCATTTATATTTTTCACATGTGTGATTGTGTATATCGGTTGAATGAGATAGAAAAAAAGCTGAAGAAAGCCTGTGTTTAAATCCCTCATAATTATATCTAAACTCCAAGTATATAAATTATAGTTGTATTTAAGTATTTAAAAATAAGGAATCGCACATATGGGTCATATTAAATGCATGCAAAATGAAGCTTGTCTTTCGATCAGAATTTTTAGATTTGATATCCCGGTATCAATAAGCAAATAAAAAAAAGTAAACGAAATCAGTCTTCTTGGACTGAGATAATAATGTACGATTTTTATTTAAAATTTAGTTTGCTATTTCAATTAATATTGCTGAGCTTATTACAATCATTTATGATTTGATGAAAAATTTGTTAAACTAGCATACATTTTATTATATTACATTTTAATAAAAATATTTATTTTAAAATAAATTTCTAAACATGCTATTAAAAATAAGTTAATGGATAATTACTTAGTGTAAATGATTTGTCTATTCCAGCTTCTTCCGGTATTTGTAGGTCAAAGAAAAACATGTCACCTAGTCGAACTTTAATGAATTGTTCCCCTATAATGCAAGCAAATGTGGGCCCTACTGCTCCAACCAAAGTTTCACATAAACCACCAATCCATAAGTCAATATCAGCAACATGTCTTAAAATATTCATTAAAATTACAAAGTACATTAGTAAGAAAGAAAATAATAATTCTAAAAAATGATAGATATGTATAAGTATTTCAGTAACAATCCAACCAAAGCTATATCCAATTAAAACTGGGAAATTAAACTAAAACCACATGACCTAGAAATAGCAATAAACTGTAGCTTGCTCTTTTAATCTTAATTAGTTATGGTTTTGGTTATATCATAATTGAAATACTTACTGAGACTATTAAATGGAAAATCCCACTCATATTTAATGTTTATATCTGTAAGATCATGAAAATCTTTAAATAAAAACTAAATTTAAAATATATATTTATTTTCTACTGACTCATTTAACTTTAAGAATATATATTTTCAAATAAAAATCTTAATATATTACCAATTAGTACAATACCTTTATGTAATATTAAACACTTAATAAAATAGCTTATAAAACAAGGCAAAACTCCCACCCTGTGCCGTCCAGAGTAATCAATGGATACCAGGAGGCTTGTGCATAAAATCCCTATCTAGTGCTTACTCATTCAATATCCCCAGTATAGTTTCTGGCTTGTAGCCTTTGTCAGTGAAGAGCCTTGGATCTGAGAGCACTGCACCTAGATCTTAGGATCTAATGCAACCCTCCAGCAGCCAAGACTCTTCACTGACAAAGGCCACAAGCCAGAAACTAGTCTGGGAATATTGGATGAGTAGGCACTAGATAGGAATTTTATGCACAAGCTTTTTGGCATCCATTAATTACTCTGATTTACACAGGGTGTCACTACTGTATGGAAAGTTTTGTCTTGTTTAATAATGATTATGTGCTAGTATAAGAGATAGTGATCATGTGAAAATACCTTATATTAAAGAGGTTATTAAAGATTATGAAGTTTATTAAAATATAAGGCTGAATGAACAAATCATATTAATAGGATTGCAAAGAGTAATGAATTGATATCAACTCTGGGTTTGAGTATAAATTTTAATATAATAGATAAATAAATATTAGACAATAATTTAATATTAATTCTAAATTAATAATAGTCAAATATAAAAATAGTTTAATTTAAAAAACCTCATATACATCTTTTGCAATTGAAGTTAAACATCTTTAGTTTTTATTCTGATTGATAATAAACTAATTAAACATATGAAAATATGCTTTGAAGTTAATGATTACCAAAAAAATATTTATTAAAACACTTACACACACACATATATATATATATATAATAAATACCTGTGTTCATCTATTTACAATTAACACCATAAGTATATAATATTTTGAAAGATGCAATTTAGTTAAAAATTTAGTATAGTAGAATTGTTAATTATATATGAATGAACCAGGAATATATACCTAATATTTATTGCAAAGGTGAAGACTTTTTTTAAAAATAAATATATAATAAATTGAATTTTAATGTTATTGATACATATAATAAAAATATAGCAGCTAGAATTAGAAAGTAATTGTTTATGAATAAATACCATTATTATCTTTACTTATTTACAGAATTGTTGATTATTCTTTTAGATTATTATTTACTTAAGAGCTCTTTCAACATTTTTAAAAAAGCCTTTGTAAAGTTTTTTATTTATAATTAATTATTTCCTTAGCTTAATATGCTATTTCTGCATTATTTCTAGATGTGTGTTGAATGTGTCTATTAAAATAAGAATATGTCCGTATACTTTGTAAAATTTTCTCTTATCATTTTTAAACATAAAATATATAAAGATAAAAAAAAGTTTTTAAAGTGTATTGGAGACAAAATTTTCTCCAGTACATCTTCCCTTCCATAGAAAAGCATTTATCAATACATTTTTCATTCTCAGCAATGCTAAATTTAAAGTGTAGTAAATTGAAAGAATGCTAACAATTATTATTCTATGGAAATCTAAAGCATAATTCATCTGCCACAAACAACAAAACATTATCATTAGCCTTATAAATAAAAGAAGCTTAATTGTTGTGATGTAAGTATTTTCAAAATCCTATTTATGAGTGTATGAACTGTTTTATTTTATATTCTTACAAACTCCACATTCTCCTAAAACATCTGGGTATAAAGCAAAAAAATGATTCCCAAGATGCATTTCTAATCGAACTAACCTTCATCAGTAAACATAGTTCCTTACCTAATATCTTTATTATAATTGTTTAATACTTATTAATAGAAAAACACTGCAATTCAATTTAAAATGCAACATTACCAGAAAACATATATTTTTAAATGATAATCATTTTAAGTCTACAAAATATGATTCAATTTTTTTAACTCAGAAAAACATTTGAAATTCAAATAAAGATTAATATAGTATTTATTAAATCTCAGAACTACACTTCTCTTTATAATATGTATGATATATTCAGTATGCAATCAAACTTATAAATTTCATACATTCTTTATATGTTTAAGAATATATGAAGTTTGTAAGTTTTATTACATAATGCATATATTACACAAAAAGAAGGGGAAAAGGACGATAAACTAATAATATTCATATTAGAATTAATTTATATATTAATCTGTAATTTAGTTTAATATTTTATCTGGGACAAATATTAAACAATAATTTATAGCTTTCAAAATAATAATAGTAATCTTTAATATGTATATCTAAAATGATAATATCAAAAATGAGTCGTACATATTTTATATCACATTTTTAATTTAATTGTAATACTGTTAAAAATACATTATATTTTAAATTTAGCATCACAGAAAGGAGTAAAAATATATATTGTTGTTTTTTTTTTTCTTTACAATAGAATTAATTGGTTTCTAAAAATTTGATATATATGTAACTTAATTCTATAAATTATATACATATAAAGTAAATTATACATTTAAAAAAATTTTATGATTAAAAGATGTAAACATATATTTGGGATTGTTTATGTAAGTGTTTATTATTAATATCATTGCAATAACAGTTTTAGTGACCTCCACTATCAGGTCTATGGCAAGCATGATCCAGTTGAAATATATTTACAATTATCTACATTAACAATAAGTAGAAGCATACATGGACAATACATATTTAAACACACACACACTTATATATCTACCTGTATACTTTCTTCAATGATTTGACACAATCAGGCCTCATAAACTGTGATAAGTCTTTAAAAGATTTTGGAACACTTAAATTACATTTTTTTCTATAGTGAATATAGCCTGGTATGCCATGGTCTCGTCCTCTCTGCATGTTTAGTGATGCTAGATCAAGTCCTGGTTCCAAACCACCTGGTTTTTTAAATAGAAAATTGCTCAGTTGATCAGTCATAATATTATTAGTATCACTGGCATGGTCAACCATTTCAGACCTAATATAATTTTCTGCCTGATCAAATTTATAGAAGTCATATGGATGAAAAAAATGGTCACTGAGAATCTCAGATTTAGGATTTATTGGCTTGAGATTTTTGTCTGAAAGTGTTATAAGCCCCTTAACCATGCTATGTCCAAATCTATAAGCAGCTGTAGCAAATTCATTAAACATGCCTGGATGGATTGTAATATTATATCCTGCAGACTTTGAAATATCTAAAAGAGGAAATTGATCCATAACTTCTCTTAAAACAATAGGAATAAATTCCTTATAAGTTATGACTTGTAATTGAGCTGCAACTATGCGCCTTGCTTCCTGGTATAATGTTTCTGGATCAGACCAACCATGACTTTTCAATTCATCAACTAATCTATTGTGTTGTCTCAACCAGAGTGTATGCATTGAAACCAAAGCAGGTACCATATTGACTCGACCATCACCTAATAAAAATAAATTTAATCACAATGAAAATATACCATTTAAATAGATATTTTTTGTTTGCTTCTTTGCTATTTTTTGAATACTATAAAAATTTGCAAACATGGTTACTAAATGCATAATATGTTAGTGGCAAGCTATTAACTATGAGTAGTATTAAGAATAAAAATAAGTTCTAAATAAAATTTGAATCTGGGATTTTAAAATAAATATTATACTAAGAAATTTTATCCACCCCAAGTCACATTGTTTACATTAACAAGACCATCTTCTCCAGGCTTATAGACTTTTATTGCATAAAATACTGGATACCCTGACATCATTATTTAACTTCTTTCATTTACTAATTTTCTAATCTTTATCTTTATAACTTTTACAATATTTCTGCTTCTAAGAATGTATAAAATCTAATTCCTCACTGTATAGTACTCTTCATATACTTTTTGATATTCCCAGACATCACAAATGTAGATTTTTAATTTTTCTCTTAACTTTAATTTTTTTAAAATCCCTAAATAATTATTTTTATCTTGTTTCCTATTTATATATTTAAATTTAAATATTCTTACAAGCTTCTTTCTTGCATTGGTGGATGAGAGGTCAGCGCGACTGCCTTGCACTTGCATGCAGTTGCTCGGGTTGCGGGTTCGCATCCCGGCCGATGCTATGATACTTTAAAAAAAAATTAATTTAGTGATCTATTTAATACTGTAATCCAATCATCTATTACTCAGGGGGTTATAAGAATCTTGAATATGGAGAATAATTTACCTGGATTATTTATTCATAAGTTTTGAAGTCTGAGTTTAGCATTCTATCACTACACCAAAGTCACGAAGGACTAAATAAACAAATAGTTTATTGTTTAAGAGTTTATACTAAATAGAAGTAATGGCAGTGGAAACTGGGCCACAGTCTTAGTTTGAGTTTTAGAATCTACTACTCTACTATTAAATAATTCATGAGAGTGCATAATTTATATGAGCAATGGAAAATGACAAAGGTAGGTCATGACCAGTGGTCTTAAAATCCAGAATCTTCCACTTTCCCATTAAACTAAATTAAACAAGGCAAGGGTCTGTTTATATAATTAATATTAAAACATAAATACAATTTTATTTAACAAAAAATGAATGCAATTGTTATTTATCACAGCATTTTTTGTTTTGTTGTAATTTTTTTATTGATGGACATGTTTTTTTTTTTTCAAAATATGATAATACCTCATTATTTTTTATATTCTTATTTGTTTTTTCTCTATATTCTTTAAATGCACATAGCTATGTTCTAATTTAAAATCATCACTTACTATATTTTTTTATATACAAAATACATGCTCTTCTTCTTTATAAATCTTTGTATTTTATGAACTATTATAAAATAAATAAATAACACTCCAACGTCTTGATTGTATTTTTTTATAGTCTTTATCAAAGAACAATTAAAAAATACAAAAGAAAACAAACAATAAATACAAATATTCCATAATACATATAACAAATACCTCTTTAAAACGTTTCTAGCAACTAATCTTAACTTTTCATTGCATTCGTTTCTTAAATATATTTGTTAAAATAATCCCCTATAATTATTTAATTAAATCGACCTATTATCCTCTTTTTTTTTTCAATTAGCATGTGTTTTGTATACATATTTAAATCAATGGGTTATTTTTAAGATAGAAGACTGTGGTTGTTCGTTACTTTTTAATATTTTTTTTACTCATTTCTATTATGTTATATTTTTATATTTTTTCTCCCTTTAAGTATATACCATATACAATTTCTTTTCTATTTCTTTTCATGCTAATAACAACAATGATTAAATTTCTGTAATTACATCTTATATTTGGTCTATGTAAACAAAAGAATTAAATAACCCTTCTCCAGGCTATGAATTAAAAGCATTCTAAATGTTGAACAAAGGATCAAGAATAAAATGAATCCACCTTTTCTTTGAAGCTCTGATGTTTATAAGCATATCTTTGTCAACAGTGTTGGTAATTCAGAGTAAAATTAATTCATGGGTCAGATCGAAAATGACATTAAGAATTATTAAAAACTCATAATCTATTAGGCAAGGCTGGAAACAAATCTCACTTTTAAGACTTTGTATAATAGATTATGAGTTTAATAGTTCTTAAACGCCATATTTCATGTAACCTATAAATTAATAGGTGGATTTATTCTTTATTTGATCCTTTGTTCAACATTTGGAGTTCTTTTAATTCATAACCTGGGGAAGAGTGATTTTCTTTCTTTGTTCACATACCATACCGTTGATCTAGTTTACTTTAATTTTTTTTTAAAAAAAAAACATTTTCTTTTAAAATAATTGAAAATAATTAGTAATTATTGTTATTTAGCAATATTAATAATTGTACTATTATTTCAAAAAGATATAATGATATAAATTAATGACGTACCAGTTACAAAGTCGCACTGATTTTTAAAATTTTGCACAGTTGCGCACTTTGAGCTTTTAATACTTCCTCTTTTAGGTAAAAGTACTCCAGATTTGGTGCAGGTTGCTTTTAATTTTCCTATTAAAATAATAATATAAAATAAAAATTGTATTCTTAATAGCAAAAACAAATTATTTCTTTAAAAAAACCAAAAAGATAGATTTCAATAACCAACTGCTTTCCCACTCCAAATAACACTGTTTAAACACAGGTTGATGATTAACATAAATGTGTAGTTATAACTAAAAAAGAAAGAAAATGATAGCAAAAAAAGTTATTCTAAAAATACATTGAAGCTTGGCTAACATTATTTTGATAGATTATATAAAAGATATTCAGTTAACGAATTATTTTGAGCATACAATTTCATCAAATAGCAGCCATTTATAAGAAAGTATGGCTGATAAGACTTCAAAAAAACATTTATGTTCAAGCATACATTTGCAAATGTGATCCAATTTGTATCTGGAAGAAGCATGTCCATTTAATGGTATATTTAATAGCTCTAACCTTATATACATTTACAATTAAATGTGAATTTATTCATAAATTAAATACAAATAAATCACATTTAATATGCTTAAATATAAGTTTGAAATATTATTCTGTAATTAACATCAGTTATTTATAACTTCTATATTAGCTGATAAATGTGATTAAATCTGAAATATATAGCTAATAAGAAAGAAATAGTCGGACTTTTTTATATTAAATTATAGCTTATGATTTTATAAGCCGATATCTAATAATGAGTGCATTATATCTCCATGCTGATTAATTACAATTTAATATGGTTAATAACGTATACTTGTATACATGTTTAATCACTATTATTGTATTTTTTATTGTTTTCTATTCTAGCAGTAATTATACAGTATTCCTTAACGTAATATTATATAATATTCATAGACTTTTTTATATCAAATGAAAAAACTGGATTAAAAAAAATAGCAACTATAAATTTAATGGTCAAGTTATTAACATATAATCAAACGTGTGTCAAAATTAATCAATAAATTTAACTTGTATTTAATAATTTGGTGAAATAACATCCTCGTAAAAAAATGTTTCTAGGTTTACAGATAAAGATTTTAAATAAATTATAAGGGCTCAATTTGAATACTACACAATGAAGTGTAGGGAATCATCTACTGCAGTTATCAAAAAGAAATCAAAACACCAACAGTGACAATAATAAAAGAATTAAAAAATAGAAATATTGTAAAATAAGCAAAATACAAACATATGAAGTCATAAACTGAACCTCAAAACATAGTGAATATCTGATAAAAATGCATGTAAGATGGAAGAATGGACAAGAAATTTTTCAGAGTTAAGTTGAAAAAAGCTATAAATTAAAAAAAATATATAGGTCAAACTTATATATGTATGTTGTATCTTTATTCTATGAATTATTGTTTGCCATTTAATAGAGGTAATGCATTGAGAGATATTTTAAAATATTTTACTAAGCTTTCATTATTATAATGACAGAATTTCTGCATTTTTGATTGAGTTTAATTAAGTGTATTTTGATATTGGTGTTATTCTATGTCTTCTAATGAGAATTTTAGTAGAATTATAGTTTCAATATTAATAAACCTTGTGGATTTGTAGCCATGATATTAATTTGTATTGTTCTGATGATATATGCAAAATATTTGTGTATTAAATTTCTGTTTGTTTTTTTTAAAAAAAAAACATTGTTAGATAGAACTAAGAGCTTTCTGATGACAGCTGTTTTTACCAAGATATCTATGCTACTAAAAATGCTTCTTCATAATGCTTTTGATCCTAAAATTATTAATATGGCTCTTTTATATAATAATAAAAAAAGATTTTGATACTTTAAAAATTAAGACTGTTCTGCAATACATAAATGGAGTAACTGATAAAATTGATAATATTTTAAAGAAAAGTAATATCCACCCAATTTATATTACATTTAAAAAAATTAATGAAATATTTTTACACTCTAAAGATAAAATTCCTTTGGAGTCTCATAGTCTATATAAAATTCCACGTGGAGTTTGTTTACATTCATACATTGGACAGACCAATTGTAGAATAAGCATAAGAAATGAAGAACATATTTTGGCAGTTAAAGAGAAATCTAATTCATCATCCATTTATTCACACATTAAATCAACTATGACATCAATTTTAATAAAACACATTCTGGCAAAAATTGAACAGTCTGACCAGACTGTTAAGAAAAGCTATAGAGATTTTTAAAAGGTCTAAGAGGATAGATGAAAAGTGTGAATTAAAGAAAAACAATATTTGGAAAGAGCTATTGGTGGATAAAATATTTTTTAAATCTTCTCATCCAATAAAACTTGAGAATGAGAAGAAAATAACACAGGAAAAAAATAATATTTTTTAAATCTCATCACACACATTTTTATGGTTTGAGAAAAAAGAAGCCCCAAAGAAAGTACTTGTTATTGTATTGAAACATCAAATATTTACCAATATATAGATATAATACATAGTTTAACCCCCAAAAGACTATTTTTATAATATAATTGTAAAAATATTATATATAATAGATACTGAATTATATTTTTTCATGGATTTTTAGTTTGATGAAGAATGGAAAATAAAATTAAATTCATGTAAGCAGATATATATATATATATATATATATATATGCAAGTACGTTCCATTACAATATATATATATATATTATGAATTATCAAATAATATGTAATATATTTAATTTTCCAAGCTCTTACATAGACGTTTAGACCTAATAATTCCAATGAATGTGAAATTTAAATCAGAAAAGATATCTATCTATACAGCTTCTCACTGAAGTCGATTTACAATGAAATTTATGAAGACAGAGTTAATTGATATTTATTTTAATAATATCGTATACAACTAATAAATTATTGTATATATATATATTCAAAGTTAAATTTGACAGTATAATAAATTGAATATTTTCAATGACTTAAGACATAAACATTGAAATTTTAATGATAATAATCCATGTATTAGATCAAATAACATTTCCCCCTATAATATAGCTAGGCAACCACTGATTAAAACATAAAGTTAAGCTAAAATCTGCTCTAGTAATTAACAATATCAATTGACTGATTTACATCTATTTAATAATTAATTAATGCAATTGTTATATGTTTAGCTTAGCATAAATCAGACATATCTATTATTAATTATTATCTCATGTAGTTCTGTCTGATTATGTATATTAACTGATCAGCAGTTATCTAATCAAATATGTGGAAAAATTATCATTATAATTTTAATGTTTATACTTTAAGCCCATGCTAATTTTCAATTTAATATATACAATATTCAGCAGAAATACTTGGTTGTTTATATATAACAATTCAAAGAAGTTTGTGTTTTACTTCAAATTCTCACACATAAAAATATCTGGTCTGAATTACTACCCATATATTAGCTTGAATCTTGAGCTGAAAATAATATGTTTGGACTTCCTTTTAGATTAAACATAAATCATATAAATGCTATTGCTAACTACTAAAACATGTGATTCAGCTTGCCTCTCAGTTGTATTTGGTGTTGCCAATTATTATCATAGCTGAAAGTTTTATTTAGTATAATGCATAAAAAATTCTCATTATAATTTTAATGCATATATATATATATATTTGTAAGTGTCTGTGTGAATTGTCTATGAAATTAATAGTTTAATTTATGTATTCTCAAAAAACTTATTTTATAATATATAAATTTTATTTTAATTATTAAATATTAATATAAGAATAAATAGTTTTATGTAATGTTAATAGATGGCAGCACATTGGTTTTAATATTGGGGAATGTAAAATTAAGTAGGTAACAAGTTTTTCTTGGTATAATTGCTGAGAAATTCTTGACTTCGTTTAAGAAGAAACTACAGTACATCACATCACATCACATTTGTAAGATATGCACAGAAAAAATCTTATGATTGTGAAAACATTACAAATTATAGATAGAAAAAAGTTGCCATTAAAATACTCGTGAAGCAAAATTGCACAACTTAATTTAAGATTTAAGTAGAACTGCAGGTTGTACTTGAATCATTTCATATCTATTATTTATAAAATGTTTATAAAGATATAATTTGAATATGGTATTCTTAAAATTAGTCTTAATATTACGTATAATGATTAGATAAACACAGATCTTACATTTGTGTTCAGAACAATCCTAATTTTAATTTTACAAGTACGATTCAAGATTTTGCATATCTTTAAAAAATATTAACACATAATGTACTTAAAAAAAAAACAGTTTTATATTTTTATTTCCTAATAAATATTGTGTTAAAACAAAGAAATTGTTAACGAAACTGATATTTTAAATAGCATTGAGAATGCTAATTACACGGAGAATAATAATTAAACCAAAAAGCATAATTAAATAAATGTAAACTTAATAGGAAGTATCAAACTTATGTTCTTATTATAAATGTAGAATGAACAGTATAATACTATGGTGAAATATTATAGTAATAAAAGATCACTTTACCAGTTTTAGGATTAATTAAAGAACGAGCAGTGGTTTCATCTGATCCATATATCTGTGAACCGTCTATGTAAGCAGTAACCTGATTCATTTGTTCTCTAGGACCTATTATGCAAATATTTTATTAATTAAATTTAGTAATCATAATAAATATAACAATAATAATACTGATATGTTTTATTATAATTTTCTTTTTTTAAAATTTGCATTGAGTTTCTTGAGTTCAACAAACCAATGTTACACTTTTATGTATGCTTTATACTCAACCATTCTTGAGATTTGACTTTCTATCAGTCTTTTCGAAATTACAAATAATCATACTCTATTGTTTTAATAATGCACATTTTGTAACATCATTTTTTAACTAATAAAGTAATTTTTTTAATCATTCGCATATTATAAATTTATCCATCTTAACATATATAAAATACTTATACACGTATATCCAAATGTGTGTTTAAATAAAAAAGGAGATAAGTAGACAGATGTACATACAGTCAATAACATGTATAAATGCTAAACTAGTAATAATATATAATAAAATTACCCTTTAATAAAATTTAAATCATGCCAAATAATAAAGACATATTAATGAACTTACTACATTTGGCTTAACCTTAAAAGAAGTAACAAAACTTTCAGAACAATCATTTCATCATTTAAAATACGATTCATAAACAGACTGAAGGCTAATCTAATAGCTTCAGGTATAATTTATAAATCCCCCTTTATTTCTAAATACTAATTTTAAACCCTTTACATTTTATGACATTTAATAATCAAGTCTGGGTCTTTTTAAATTTTAATTAATTACAAATGATTATACCAAACATTAATTAATATTAATTAATAATTCACTATAATAAATCAAGTATTCTAATGCTAAAATAATAAAAAAATATTTTAAATAATATTCATTAAGGCTGTAGCCTCAATCACATGCGTATAAAATGCGATAGTAGGGACCTCTACACCTGTAGAGGTCCCTACTATCGCATTTTATACGCATGTGATTGAGGCTACAGCCTTAATGAATATTATTTACGTAATGAATGTGCGTTTAAATAAATTTATAAAAAATATTTTAGCAAATTATTTCTTAACAGATTTCAAACTATAGCGTGCAATAAATTCACTTGTAACAATCTTTTACCTTCATTAAATCACATTAAATAATTTATCCATCAGCCCTTTACAAGAATTATAATTATATCATCATGTTTTTGTATTTATAAGTGAAATAATTTTGTATATTAAACTAGGATACTCTCAGATTTTTTTTTTGTATTGAATTGATTAATTTTGTCATAAATCATGGAGCTGACTGGTTAGTCATTTTAATCTGATATTAGTGTTGTCAGAAATTATTCTATGTAAATTTATTAGCTGATATAAATTAATTTTATTAAATATTATTTGATTATATATTGATTTCAGTTTTGTGCATAACACATTTGGTTTATTATATAGATTATTATTTATTAATAAGGTTTAAGCAATAATCTGTGCGGTTTTTTTTTTAAATTCTGCATTATCCCTAGTTACTGTAATGTTTAAATGCTTAATATTTAAAAAGAAAGGTTACGTTCATTTCAGGCTGTAAACTCTAAAAGGTCCTGCGTTTGCAAATTATGAGAAAGAAATTTTGCTTATTCCATTTGGATGCTACCAAAGTGTTTTGCAGTCAGTTGGTAAATTATGTTATAAGCAATAAGAAATAAATAATTTGTTAATTATTTTAGTGTAAAATCAGTATTAGTAAGAGTTTATTATCTATAAATTTATTGACTGTAGAATTTAAATTTGAAGAGATAATTTTCTTGCAGCAATAATTACTTTTTATTCATACTATATTTTAATTTTATATTTCAATTTATTTTGAATTGATATATTAATAGAAAGATAAACTGGATAGATAAAATTAGGAGCAATAAATAATTAAAAAGAATTTAGAAAGAAATTCATTATTAATTAAAATAACAAAATTTAAAAATGTGTATAAACAGAAACTTCTTTAAAATAACTGTAATACAATAAAAAAAAGTTAGAATATTGTCTAATATATTTATTTTCATTTGTGTTTGAAATTCTTTTGATTTGTGGCACTGATGTGTGGGAATGGCTCTCATGTTACAGTGTTACATTTAAAATCAGCCTTTCAAGCTATTGTGCATGCACTTTTTATGAGTGTTAATAATAAATGAATACTTTCATTCCCAACACGAGATATAGTATTTATGAAAGAATAAAATGAATCACTTATTCTTTCCAACCCAAATGCTTATATATGGGCAAATCTTAAGTACTGGAAATGAAAGTGTGAGGATAGACCACTCACTTTAAATTACTGTTTACAATATCTGAATGAATGATGTCAATGAAATTATCTAGAATTTACTAAATGTCACTCTCAACTGAAACTTAAACATATGTAAATAAGCATTTATTTTATATAGTGCTATGTTTGCATTTGTAATACATTTAAAATCAGCCCTTCAAGCTATTGTGCATGCGCTTTTTATAAGTAATAATAATAAATGAATACTTTTATTCCCAACACGAGATATAGTATTTATGAAAGAATAAAATGAATCACTTATTCTTTTCAACCCAAATGCTTATATATGGGCAAATCTTAAGTACTGGAAATAAAAGTGTGAGGCCAGACCATTCACTTTAAATTACTGTTTACGATATCGGAATGAATGACGTCAATGAAATTATCTAGAATTTACTAAACGTCACTCTCATCTGAAACTTAAACATATGTAATTTAAAGTGAGTGGTCTATCCTCATGCTTTCATTTCCAGTACTTAAGATTTGCCCATATATAAGCATTTGGGTTGGAAAGAAAAAGTGATTAATTTTATTCTTTCATAAATACTATATCTCGTATTGGAAATGAAAGTATTCATTTATAATTAACACTCATAAAAAGCGCATGCACAATAGCTTGAAAGGCTGATTTTAAATGTATTACAATTATAAACATAGTGCTATATAAAATAAATGCTTATTTACATATGTTTAAGTTTCAGTTGAGAGTGATGCTTAGTAAATTCTAGATAATTTCATCGACATAATTCATTCAGATATTGTAAACAGTAATTTAAAGTGAGTGGTCTATCCTCATGCTTTCATTTCCAGTACTTAAGATTTGCCCATATATAAGTATTTGGGTTGGAAAGAAAAAGTGATTAATTTTATTCTTTCATAAATACTATATCTCGTGTTGGGAATGAAAGTATTCATTTATTATTAACACTCATAAAATGTGCATGCACAATAGCTTGAAAGGCTGATTTTAAATGTATTACAATTATAAACATAGTGCTATATAAAATAAATGCTTAGTTACAGTGTTAGCAATTTAGTTTTGAACATGCACTAATAAGATGTCTACATTTGCTACGGTGAAAGCATTGTGTTTTCAATCCATGGATTACTATAAATAAGGTAGCTTCTTGATCAGTAATCTGTGATGAGATTACATTTGAATTCATGTTTTCATGTAAATATACTTTGACATAATAATTATTTCTATACATTGATATTGGTATATCCTTAAGCACTGCAGCTTAGAAATCAATGATTTCACTAAATGGCTCCATTAACTTAATAAAATCATAAAGATTTTAATTTAGATATGTATATTTTTATTAGTCCTTTTTACAGCTTAGTTTTTCAAATAATAATTCTTATGGAAATTTATATAAGGAGCAAAGTTATAGTGATTGGTTGCTGAAAAAATGTTTGAATAAGCCAAGTAAAATCCCTTGGTACAGTGACATTAAAATTTTTTGTTGATTTTGAAGACCTTTCTTCAGTTCAGATTTTGTGAGTTTTAAGTCTTAGCATTGGCAATGTGTTTTAGGAAGAGATCTAGTTATATTTGTTCAAGAGTGGTGGATTGATTAAACCTTTATAGTGGATGCTGTCTACCTCTATTTGTTATAATTAGCCTATTGTTATCTTTCTTCTGATGTCTAACTTGCAAATCACTTCTATGTGTGAGTCCTTGTATATACATATGTTCTTTGTGTTAGCAGCTATCCTCATTTTCTGAAGAAAGAAAATATTTGAAAGGTTAATTTCCACATTGATGAACTTTTTTTGAATAAATCAATGAAGTATTTTTAAATTATTGTTTGATATACTTTTGAAATTGTAATTTCAACTTTAAACTTATGATTTCAATTCAAATTGTAGCTTGGTTTGCATAAAGAATTGATTTTTGGTGTATGTGCACTTTTTTTCAATATTAGTATATATTTTTACATATCACTATTACTGTATAATGTGAAAATGTATTTGGTTATAACTTTATAACTCAACAAATATTGCACCAATCTTGATGAATCTTGCATGATTTTATTTCTTATTTTTTTATATAGAATTTTATTAGTACAAAAATTTTTGCTTTAATTATTTTTTAAAAAATTGTAATTTATAATAAAAAAAAATGTGTGAAAATTGTATATCATCATTGTTTTGAATGATGTCATAAAAATTTAAATAATTGCTGCAATTATTAAAAGATTACAGAATTGAAAATTGTTTTAAATGAAAATAAAAAGTATAATTTTTTAAAATCAAGATAAAATATGATTTGTAAATGTATTTTAAATTAATTAAATTGCATTTGAAACCATTATTTAATTTTTCATTTCAATAATGATAATTTAGATCTGTTATAATAATGAATTTGATAAATGTTTAGGATTTCAGTTTTAATATCTATTTCTTTAAAGCATGTTAAAGTAAAATTTAAAATAGGACTAATACAGTATTTGATAAACTTTTATTATGAAATTGATAAACTTTTAAAATGTTAGTGCAAATATATTTAATATGTCAAGCATTGGTATCCAAGAGGTCAGCACAGCCACCTTGCAAATAAGCAGTTGCTTGCAGACAGTTGTCATGGGTTTGCTTCCTGGACGATACTTTGACATATGGAATATATATTTAACATGTCAAAAAGTAATTCCACAGATATAGCAAGAGAAATACTGAATATAATATACTTTTACCATTTCCCTTTAAGTATATCTTTATGTGATTAAGTAAGATGTTTTGGCCTGTGTATTGAAATACATAATTGGGAAATAAAGAGATATTAGTTTTTTGGTAATCCAGGTAAAATTTTATTGAATAAATATATTTTAAATTATGCAAACTTTGTTTTGACCATGTATTTAATTTTTCACTTGTATATGTTGTATTTAATAAAATTCTATTTGTAGCAATACTGCTGTTAATAATTATTTAATATAAATATTTCATAAATATATTTTAATTATCAAACTTTCTCCTAACACTAGAGGACATCTAAAGAAATGGAGAGAATTCATGAGTAAAAATTTTATTTGATATTCAATATATCTAAAATGAAATACATAAACATTATTTAATTATCAATTTTTTTTCTAATATGAAGGTACAGCTAGAGTTCAAAAGTGAATTACATGAATATATTTTAATTATCAACTTTTCTGATAACTGCAATGGGATAGCTAGAAAAATGGACAGAATTAGTGAGTGAATTTTTTACTTGTTATATTTTAGATAATAAAATATTACATTCCCAAATTGAAATGCTTTAGATTTGCCTATATAATTAGAAAGTAAGTTGAAGATAAGCCAGATGCTCTTATCTTTATAAAGTCATAATCTTGTGTTAAGATTTGTAGAGGTCCCTCTTGTGATAAAATTAAGCAATCATGGGACATAGTATTAAGGTTAAAGCCTTATATGTATTCATATGTTGACCATGCACTTAAATAAGAATTAATGCTTAAAAAATTGTATTGATCAAGTTGAAACATTGGTATGTCAACATTTAATTTTTTTCACACAGATGAACCTGCAAAATATATCTTTTATATATGCAACTCATAAAAATCTTTGTATCAACATATATATATATATATGAATAAAAATATATTTTAATAATCAACTGCATTGTATTATTATTATTATTATTATTATTATTATTATTATTATTATTATTATTATTATTATTATTATTATTATTATTATTATTATTATTATTATTATTATTATTATTATTATTATTATTATTATTATTATTATTATTATTATTATTATTATTATTATTATCATCATCATTATTTTAATGTATGCAAAGCCATGGATCAATTTTGCTCACATTAATAAATAAAATAATGTAATGTAGTTGAGAATTAAAATATATTTAAAGAACATTTACATAAAATAATAACGGTACTCTATTTTTAGAAAATACCACTTGCTTGATGGCTCTTTTTATGTGCAAAAACACATAAAAATGCCATTTATGTGGACAAACTTATGGCCTTTAGAACAGTTCTGTTTATATTAGCAATTGCAGGCCTAGATGTTATTACACACCAATATTATGGCCCACTGATGTGCTTCACGAAACTATGAAAATGTGCACACTTCACAGATTGTTACCATATCATGTGAGGGTATATAGAAATCAACTGGCCATAATTTTTGAAATGTATATTTCAAGTAATGAATGATCTTACACCCTACCTGACTTAGAATTACATAGTAATAATTTTAAGCCCTTCATCACATTTCCATACACAACTTGGAAGATTTTTTAACAATTGGCAAAGGATAGGGACAATCACCAGTTCACAGAATTCATGTGAAAACTCATGTTTGCACAAGAACACATACAAGACAAATAAAATGGCTGAGATTGCAGGTCATTTTGGAAATTGTCAGGTTGGTTTTCTTAGCCTACTGCATCTTTTGGATGAAGCTTTGGATTGGCAAAACCATCATTTCCCCCATCCTGCACATTCCAGTGCTATGCACTGACATATTCCATCTCCCTGAACCTTCCATATTTCACAAGATTTTGTTTAAAGTAAATGTGTTTGGTATGATCACCTAAACCATCAAAATTCCCCCTCCCCACACATCGATGCACTAGCCAATGTTGTCTTTCACAAGTTGTTGTCCAAAAGAACTCGTTTGTTTTCAATGAAAAATAAGTACAACAATTGATCCATGTATTTTTTTTTGTTTTATCTCAAAATAAGATATGAAATTGGACAATAAAGTCAGAAAAAGCCCTGCATGGTAACGTTATGAAAATAAAAACATGTTTTTAAAAGCCAAAACACAAAACAACTTGATTGTTTCCAATAAAAAATAAGTAGATCAATTAATTTATACTTTGTTTTTAATCAAAAAATGTAAAGCAATTAATTTATACATGTATTTTTTTTAAATCTCAAAGTAATATCTGAAATCGGACAATAAAGACAAAAAAGTCCAGCATGGTAAGGTTATTAAAATAAAAGTGTGTTTTTAAAAGCAAAAAAAAAAAAGCAACTTGTTCATTTCCAATGAAAAATAAGTAGATAAATTAATTTAGACTTTCTTTTTATATATAATACCAGGAAAATTGGAAAATAAAGAAAGGCTGGGCAGGTAACATTATATTTATGTGTTTTAAACTGTATATAATGCCATCATGTGACCTGATATGGTATAGAAATACAATACCATAATAATATATTAGGTATCAACAGCAGTTAAAATGACTCCAACAATGTTTATAAAAGGTATTACAATAGTTATTTTTAACTGTCATTAATAACTAATGTATTATTTATTTTTTCATGTAAATATTATTTAAATATATTTTAATTATCAACTACATTACATTCTTTTCATGTAATAATATGAGCAAAGCTGTGAATACAGCTAGTGTTTATATAAAAGAATTATAAATTCTATTTAAAAAAAAAAAGAAAAGGAATATACTGATATAATAAAAGTAAAAAAAATTGTAAATAGTTAAGATGATATATATATAATCCTATTTTATAAAACAGTCATCAAAAATTGTTTAAGATATATAAATTCAAAGTAGAATTTCTGGGATACAAAATTATATTATAACATGATAAAAAATTTAATTAATATCTATTTGCATCTCCTTTATATATATACATAGTACAAAAATGATTTTAATGGTTATATGTTGAATCATGTACTAGTTTTTTTGATTTGTCAATGTTTTGATAAAATATCAAGGCTGTTGTAATGTAGAACTGTTTTCTTGAGTAATAACCAGATAGTGACTGCATGTGAGTTAAAGAACCTGGTTGTTCAATATTAATTGAAAGTTGATTAACAACAGTTTTTTTATTTCTTTCCTGTTTACAATCATTTGATTTTGTAATATTTATTTTACAAAAAAGAAATAAAATGATTTAAGTAAGATATTATTTTAATCTTTATAAAACTCTTAATATTATTTAAAAGATGTGATTCAGTTATATATCATATAACCTTAAGAAATGAATGTATTGCTATTTACTTCACATATACAATGTAAATAAATTACTAACATTAATGAAACTGTCTGTATACTGACTTTTTAAAGTTGATTACATTCCTATTTATAATAAAAACATTGCTTTAATTGTAAAGTAACTTATAGACATGATTTCAATTAATTTAAAAAGGCTTAGATATTTAATTCAAGAATAATATTTTTAATTAATTTTAATACAATAATGGTATATATTAAAAGATTTTATATTTTTGATATAAACATTATTGCTCAAAAACTTTTTTAAATATGTTTAAAAATTAAATGTATTGTCATTATTTATTTATACATAATAAAATTAGATTTGAAAAAAATATGCCTACCTATTTTGCATGCAGTATTATCAGCTGCCAATGATCTCACAAATTCCATGCAGGTTTTATTAAATTTCATGTATAATGGATCCCTGGAAGTATCTATGGGAAAGCACTCCTTATGAGGGTTTATAACGCCACAGCATTTCCTTTGTAGGCCATCTTCAGAATTTGCTATAAAGCAGTGATAAATAAATTTAAAATCAAATTTTATTCACTTTCATATATTATATAATTAATTTATCAGATTTCTATTTTTTCCACTGTAGCACACTTATATATCACAAAAAACTTATTATCATATAAATACAATTTGTCAACCATAAATGTGTTACTAAACACTGAATACTAATTGTTTTATGTCTATTTTACATGGCCCAATGCATAACACATTATGTAGCTTTTTTCTTAAAAGTCTTAACATTTTTCTATCTTCCCATTCATTCTATATTCTATCTTCAAATAGTTGCAAATAATATTGTATCTCTTTAGAATAGCTTTGCCATAATTTTTATAACATAAATTAGATCTGTCACTTCTATAAAATGGTGTTCAGGTTTAATATGAACTACTCTCTGAAAAATATTTTACACATTTTACATATCCAATTCGTTGAAATTACCTTTATTATTATATATTTAAAATAATCCTATACAATAACAAAAAGGAAATACCAATTGTGTTTTATGATCATGTTATTGCATTTTCAGACAAAATCATCACAAATAAATATCTCCCAGTGTTTTGTCTTTTATTATTAAGAAAAGTCTTATTTTTATAAAATAAATTTTACATATAATAATTACAAATGTTTATTCTAATAAACAATAATTTACACATTTAGCAACTGGGTTATTAACAAAAACTCTCTTTTTTCTTCTCTTAAGACTTTATATACTTATATTTATCTGCATATATGCATGTACCTATATATATATATCACTTTGCGAGGTGAACATATTATTCTGTTTTAGTCATCAAATTAATGTAGCAGTTTCCCAATATGTATATATGGACATCACTAGGATTCCAAGCGCCAATCTTATGTTAAATAAGAATTACATGAAGGAAAAGACTACTAATAAATAGCCATGGTCTTTAATAAAATGTGAGAGGTTTGACCCTCGGCTAGTTCAGGCTCAGAGTGGGTGGCGTTATAGCCAGGAGTAGATACGAATGGGAACAAGCATTCTTTCTTTTTTTAACAACAATAGAAAAAAATAACAATTTACTAACAGATTTCTACATATGGTTTCATTATCACCAATATTTATTAAGAGTTACACTAAACATCAAGTATCTGTATTCAAACATAAAAAGAATAACATAATTTTAACCCATTAATATATAAAACTAAAGCTCTGACATTTCGATTAATAATATACACATATACGCACACATTTTCAAATACATTTATTATTCACAAGTGGTTTAAAAGTTGCAGACAGACAGAAAGTGATCTCCCACTATTTTTTATTTACTTCTTCTACACTTAGTTGAAGACAATTCACTTTGTACAAGTGTTTCCTCAATAACTAATAGCTATAATGGGTTTATGCAATTTAAATAAAACAATCTCCTTATAAAATTTCTTATGGAGTTCTTTTACATAAATCTATAGAATCGGCAACTGATTCCTTTTCCTTTTTATTTTATTCATTTTTTTAAACAATGATTCAATGTGCCAAGTTTATACTACCTGCACATCCCTGGAAAGTTCATGGAATAATATTTTATAGTTCAAATCAGCACAGGCAAACATATCCATCTTGAAGTTTTTCTTTCGTTATTCTATCTAGGGTCTCCATTTTTGAAAATCATGACTTTACAGTTCTGATCTTGGTGGTTGCTTCAAATCCAGAGAGGCTTTCATCATTGAATGTAGCAGCATACAGAGTGTTGGAGATGAGGTTTGAGCCAGATATGTTAAGCTTTTACCCCAACATTTCCATTTCTTTTGCCATTAAAATTAATAAAATTATAAAATTAACTTTGCTGTAATAATGATCACACTATGTTTGATCATCAATTTCTGCAGGGACAAGAGAGAGAGCATTCTGGGTTCTTTTCTTTTATATCCCCCTCCATTTGTTCTAGAAGCTTCACTCATTTTCCACTTCCTGTCTCTGATTTCTACCCAACTGGATTTTGATCAAAGTGTGAAGGCTTTTAGCACCTTCAGCCTTTATGTTTTTCCTCCATTTACAACAATTAAATCCATTCATACGTACATCTATAACATGCTCATACATATTATTTCGAAATGACAGAGCACCATCCCTTATCTAAGCTATACACGTATTTTATATAACCACCATGTAATATAATAATTAATCTATATACCTTAATTATCTATATATAATGACCATCACCTATTATGCTAGTTGTGTCTAGGTTTGAACCTATTCTGTCACAATACATATTTACTCAATAAAAGCATTTGATTAATGACATCTTTTTACATGCTCAGAAGTATTTGATTTACAATATAAAAAAGATTATTTCAATGTATAATTTAACATTTAAATACATTTAGACTTTTATCATCACTGCATAAAGTGATTTATGTCTTACAAAATGTAAATTAAATATTATATTTCTTAATAATATATTGTAACAGTATAGCTGTTATATCATTTTAAAATGAAAATAAAAAAAAATGTAAATAAAATTGATATCTACATATAAATAAAATAAAAATTCAAATAATAGAGATATAAAATGCACAGATATTAGTCTGATTAAATTATTTAAAGTTAAAAGAAGAATATGATAAGGAAAGTTTAAAAATCCAAAAGAAAACCCAATAGATTGGATTTTAAAGTAAAAGAACAATAAAAGCTGTTAATCTACTTTAAAGTTATTTTTAAACTAGCAGAATGGAAATGATTTTTTTATTAAAATGTAATAATGTAAAGCAAACAGGCCATCAGGGCATTTGAATGATTGTAAGTCAGATAAAAGATAAAATTTAAAAAAAAATATGGTGTTTCCCACTTTGGAGCAAACTTGCCAATGAAGATACCAACAAACAGACCAGAAAGGAAAACCATCATGGCCAATAAGATTGGCACAACATCAGAAGTGATCAATCCAAAAATTTGGCAATAAGGGATGTGTAATACTATGAAAAGAAAGCAAGAAAGAATATTAAAAAGATTATTGATTGAGTAGTGGTGGCTGGTTAAAATAGTTTATGGCTGCATTGTGGACTCCATGATGTAGGGGTCTTGCAATAGATTTCATTTTCCTTATTTGAACTGACTGAGGTAGCCTCCAGAGTAATGGTTCCATAATAAATTGCAAGCATTGTTTTTGTCTTTAAGGAGAACAATCGATAAAAATGTGATAGTGAGGATGGACTTCAATAAACCTGCCACAATCCAGAGGATTCTATAGATATACCACGAGAAATATAAAACTTTTGAATACAATATGAACTTTTAAATAGCTAACTCAAATGAACTTTCAATTAGTGAACCTAAGCTAATTTCTAAATAAGCTCTTATCTGATAAGCAAAAGAAACCTTAAATTATTTATTAATATTTTTTATGTATAATGTGTTTGCTATAAATCATTTCCATCTTTGTTAAACTAAATTACTAAATTTAAAGTTGAGTGTAGATGGTTACATAGAGTCATCAAGATTAGGTTAGATTATGTTGGGATAATTTTGGGGTAATTATTTCATAATTGAATCGCTGCTCATGGAGGGATGATGGACATTTTGTGTCAATCTGAGGAGGTGTATTAAATTCTCATTCTCTTGTGCTGTGTTAGCATACAGGACATAGTACCAAGCTGAATGCATGCCCAAAAAAGGAAACTATCACATTGTTATTGGTGGTAAGTATATTTCCTATGCTCTATGGATAGGGATTATAAGTCAGCAAGAAACGCTCTTCCTCCATATGAAGCATTTCTTTCAGTATATTTATATGATTCCTTTACGAGACAGATGCATATTCCTGTGCTGGATGAGGAACAGTTCTTTAATAATATCATGCTACAGATGCAAATTTTTATAAGCATGATTGTTTTATGCTAACATTCTCATTTTGCACTGGTCACTTCAGTATACCAGTAAGCTAGTGTTGGTTTAAAAGTGAACTTTTAGCCTGAGGTTAAATGATTTGAGTCTTTAAATGTGTATTCTATATAATCTATTTGTACTTAACACAATATAAAAATATTAAATTATATAAAATTTCATCCATCTGTGCATGTTAAGATAAATATCAGAATTTAAATCTATCTAACAGTGTTAAATAAAAAATTTAATCCTCAAATCTGTTTTAATATATGTTATGCATGTAATAAATGTTTATCTTATTAATAGTGGCAATGGCATATTATTTTATCTTTAATAATAATAATAATATTTGGTAATAGATGATTAAAAGTAAGTTTGAAATGTTGTATTATAAAACTCAGCTTCTCCATTAGAGGTATCGGTCAAATAAAAGTTGAATCATACTCAAACCTATCTGCTTACTTTATAAATGTTTTACATACAAATAGCTTAGTGGTGCCCTGGTATGGCAGATAGGAAAAGAATCTCTGCCTGATAATTATAGTATATTAATTACAAAAAAAAAAAAACATTCAGGCAATTTAATAATTTCAGTATTAAAATCTAAGTTCAATTAATTAAATAATGAAAGTATTTTTGAAATTCATGTAATTAAAATAAAATCTGACCAGAAAGGTGTTTAATAAAAGATATTATTGAAGGTGTTAAAAAGAAGATCAAAGATGTAAAAAAACAAGATTCAAGGGAGGGGTGTTAAAAATAAGATATTATTAAAGGTGTTAAAAACAAGATCAAAGATGTAAAAAACAAGATTCAAGGGTGTTAAAAGTATGATGTCAAAACTATATATTTTGTTGAAAACAGAAAATTTAAATTCATATTGTAATGAAACTACAAAAACTCTGGATTATCACTTTAGTCAAGCTACACTGAATCTTCATAATGATGACTATGTAGGAAAAAAAACTATCAATTATTGAAATCTAATCTAGATCATTGATAGATCTCATTAAACTATATATTCAAAGAAATTTCTAATTAAAATGAAAAAGCAATGCTCAAATTTCAGATTTCAAAGATAGGATTTTGTGAAGACATATAATATTTGCCAACACAGGAGAAATTGGTATAGTTTCATAAATTTTGTTTTGTAAGTTAAAAATACTATTTATTACTGTTATTCAAATATATAAACCAATTTAAGTTTATGTTAGTTTATATCTATACTAACAAACCATATTTTATACTATTGATTGATCAAAGTAGGAAGCAAATGTTAAAAAAAAAACAGTTAATTACATTTTATGGCAATGGAAGTTTAAAAAAAAGGTTTATATATAAAAAAAGCTCCATCTTGCTTATATATATATATTATGCCTTGTTAATATTTTTTTTAAAGAAAGTTTTATTTTATAGTGAAATTGTCAGATAAATAATCACTTTAAAATAAATGTGCATGCTTGTAAAATATTCAAAGAGTCCAAGTATTATTACTGTTTTTGTTAAAGGTTTATTTTGGAATTTGACTGAGCCTATTTATGCATTCATTGGACTCTCCTTGTGATTGGTGTGAGTTATATTTTATATATCTTAGAACTTATTATATACATGCAATTATTAGATCTTTATTAAATGGTTCTTCTACACAAAATCTATATGGAGGATTTATTCATGGTTTTGTTTTATAAATGTGAGAATCAGATTCAAAGGACAACCCCAGTTAATTAAAAAGTATTAAGAGTAGGTAGAGGTCAGACTCAAAGAATCACCTCTCATAATTAGTTTGTGTTATTGTTAAACAAGAATTCAGACCTAAAGTGGTCATTTGCTAGAGTTTACATTGTAAGAACAGTGTATTGGTTAACATTATTCCTGTTATATGCATGTGTGTGACTATGCTATTAAGCTTATGATATAAATAAATGTACTATATTTGTGTTGGCTATACATATGTTTATACTCAGGGTGTATTAAAGGCCAGGGATTTATTCTGCATAGATGTGTTCAATCATATATATATATTAAAAAAGTTGTATTATAAAATTTAATTGAAAGATTAATGTTTTAAAATTAAGCAAAATAAACCATGAGCACTTTATAAATAACTATTGTTTCCCACCAATGTATGAAAAGTGAAAAAAAGAAAAAAAGAGAGATTAGAAAAATTGTTTTATTTAAAAATAGACCATTATATTTTGGCTATCAGTTATAATATTTTTTAATAAACTATTGTTTTGTAATTGCTTTAAATAGTTTGTTAACATCTTTATATGTGATCTTGTCTGATCTGCATATTTATCTCATTTCCAATTCAACAGGAGTCACTTATGTATTCCTGATCAAGCTGGGTATTGTAAACAGTGGCTATATGGTAATCATCATCATCGTCGTCATCATATTAAAAAAATTTCAAAGCTTACGCCAGCCAATCCTGATATTTAATTTCAAATAATATCATTTAATATAGATTTACATTATTTAGACATATAAGAACTTATCATTATAACTTGTATTGAGTCATGCAGGATACCATAACATTATAATGCTCAGAACATTATTTTTTATTCTTATTATTAAATGTAACTTAAATTTCCAAAATTACCTATAATCTTTTTATTACATTCAATATAATATTGTAATGAAATCATTTTGTGTGCATAGTGTGTAATATTTTATTTTTATCATTTATATACATAATTTATATTTTTAGGTTTTTGTAAGCTATGTTAAGCAAGAAACTTTAAAATCAAGATGTCTATAGCCTCTCTCCAAATATATTTTATATTTAATGTGTAATCATAGAATATATCTAAATACTTTATTGTCTTTTCTATTGTTTATTTTCAAATTATTTAATTTATATAGGCAAATTTTTTAGTTTACCCTAATTATTATTTTTGATATGTGCAGACAAATTATCTACATATCAAGTTTATATTTTGATATTCTTTTTCATTACTTGCATGATTTTCTCTTCATAAATTCAAAAATTCATAACTTAAGTTATCATTTTATGAAAAAAAAATTATGAAAGAAAAATAGCAAAGATACTACATATGTAGATTATAATGTTTGTGTGTAAGAAAGAGAAGAAAAAGTGAATGTTAAAGTAGAGTTTAAATACATTGAAATAATTTGAAATGGTTAATAAAGGTGGCAGATAATAAGACAGTAAATTATTTAGATATAATTGTAAGCAGATAGTGAACACTTTAAGTTATACCTACTGAGGAGAAAAGATATGTACAGTCTGACATTAAAGTTCTTTAATGCATAAAATAACGGGTTTAAGACGTTTTATTGACTACTTTGTAGATAAATGTAGGATAGAAAATAATGAAATATATAATTTTTATGAAAGTTTTTAATCTTAAGAATTTTTTTTAAAATTTTTCAAGGCCTTTTTTAAATAATATTCATCAATTTCTTCCAGTTATCTAGTTGCTCAGTTTAGCCTTTACATAACTGCTTCCTCTAAATTACTTTAGCACATAACAATAAATTCAAAAAATAATAATTTAACACACTATTACTTTTCAAATCCCTTCTATATGTATTACGTGGATTATATCCTGTACATTAAGGGTCAGTTTGATTTTAGGTCAACATGGGTGTGATGAGAATCTTGGCTTCAGGGTGGCTTTTGAGCGTTCCATCGTCAGATTTTCAATTGGATGGACGGTTGAAGAGTTGGAGTGTGGAGTGAATTGAAACCTGTCCATTAAAGTATGAAGATTGACTATCTTAATATATATCTGAACACTTATTGCATATATGTGTAGAGATGATAATACGTATATTGGTGATTATTTATTTTTTTGACGAATATGTGTTCAAGTGTATCAGCGTTATGAGATAGAGTGGTGGATTGTGTGAAAGTCTGTGCACACATATCCCATATAGTATTTCTCTTTGTAAATATTAAATTAATGGATCATATTTGAGATAAAAATAGTGAAATGCTTTAAGTATTAATTTTATTAAAAAAAATATGTCTTTAAATAATAAATTTTAAAATGATTAGAGTATTTCTAACATTTTTTACAATTTATTTTATAATCAAAATTATTTCTTTTAAACTGGGAAGATTACAATAATATTTTATCTTTGATATTTACGTATCATGATTTGATTTTTTTATTGTTTAAAATTTATATTTCCTTGATTCATGCATAAATGTTTTATTAAAATTTTTATTCTGACACACACTCTTCAAATATATGAATAAAAATATCTCAAAATGTCTAATGATTCCCAACAGTGCATTTAATATGTAAGTCTCATCAGTTGTCCCAAGTTACAATCTCTTACATATATCTTCATTATTTATTCAATATTTACCAATATATATATATATATTAAGGATTACTGCTAATCATTTATTTATTAATCTATAAATTATCTTTAGTACAGATACAAACAATAAAACATATCTAAAATTTAACATGTCTTTTTCTTAATTACACATAAATATATGAAATAATTCAACTTCTATCACTTTTTTGCTGTGTAATATTTTTTTTTTATAAATCTAATAAGTACTTCACCATATTTTTTGAAAACAAATGAATAAACCATCTGATATATATATATATATATATATATATATATATATATATATATATATATATATATATATATAAGAAAACTAAAACTCAAATACTGTAACAAATTTAAATTTAAAAGTTTATTTGCTAAACCAGGCTTTTAATCTGATATATCTTTGTCAAAGCAAGACCAAGAAAGAAAATTAGCAAAATATTTCCAATATCTATCTCTGTAAAATATAAATCAAACTGAATGACTGCTATTTATTATAAATTTGCATGCAAAAGGGTTCAGGTTATAGTGTATTAAATAACCAGTGTTTATTAAGAGGAATGCTATAGGCTGTTATCTTCATAGAGTTTTGGGAATTGATAATATATCAAGCTTCTTTTATTTTCTATTTAGCATTCATCTTAGTAAACACTGATCATTTAATACTATGACATAGAATGAAGCCTTTTGCATGCAAGTATGTGCAAATTTATAATAATTAGAAGCCAGTGAGATTTACATTTTACACACAAATGAATATTGGTAATGTTTTTTTTAATTTTATTTCTTGGTCATACTACCTTATTGAAAATCTGGTAGCAAATAATAAACTTAAATTTACTACTGTATTTGAGTTTCAGCAGCTTTCTCTTATATTATCTATAGTGAGCACTCATTATATATATATATATATATATATATATATATATATATATATGAAAAACAAAAAACACAAGTTAAAAACTTGCATACGCTTGTATTTATGACAATAGATGGCTTTATACCCAAAACACCTTCAAGTGTTTGTTTACATAAATGTCAGAGCAAGTATTTCACTATCTCTAACTTAATTTCCACCTTCATATCATGATTTCAAGCTATTTGCTATCATCAGTGAAGGACAGGATTAAGAAACTAGATCTAAAACACAAACTCTGAGCGTTTAAGAAACAGTTTCTATTCAGTTTGCGAGCATGAATCTTTTAGACATGTAATGTCTTCAAACTCAGCATCGCATGCCAGATAGCTACATGGGTCTGATATCAGTTAAGCATCACCACATAGTAGAAGGCTCTGCAATATATATCATTGCAAGAAAGACCTCAAAGGTACATTTATAAAAAACAAAAAACACAAGTTAAAAACTTGCATATGCTTGTATTTATGACAATAGATGGCGTTATACCAAAAACACTTTCAAGCGTTTGTTTACATAAACGTCAGAGTGAGTATTTCACTATCCCTAACTTAATTTCCACCTTCATATCATGATTTCAAGCTATTTGCTATCGTCAGAGAAGGACAGAATTAAGAAACTAGATCTAAAACACAAACTCTGAGTGTTTAAGAAACAGTTTCTATTCAGCTTGCGAGCATGAATCTTTTAGACACGTAATGTCTTCAAACTCAGCATCGCATGCCAGATAGCTACATGGGTCTGATATCAGTTCAGCATCACCACATAGTAGAAGTCTCTGCAATATATATCATTGCAAGAAAGAGACCTCAAAGGTACATTTATGAAAAACAAAAAACACAAGTTAAAAACTTGCATACGCTTGTATTTATGACAATAGATGGCGTTATACCAAAAACACCTTCAAGCATTTGTTTATATATATATATTGTAACAGTGCATATTCAACTGCAGTTTGAATTAATTGTGTTATAGAATTGCATGATTGAGACAACTCTAATAGATTGTCAAGTGTCCACAGACATGCTAACAGATGCAATATACACATAACTTACATATACCAGTGTAAGAAATGAAAGTATAGAGTTAACCAACTTATTAAATATTTAATAAATGAACTGTCCTATGTAAAATTACTAACAATAAAATGATAACTCATATAATATAAGGGAATAGAGAAAGATTTCAGTGCATATAAATGAATTTGATTAGCATAGTTTAGGAAATATATATTGTAGTTTTTCAGATTTACTTAATGTTGAGAATTTAAAAAAATAATTGTGCTTTTTTTATAGTAAATTTATTCACAAATCTAAATAGAGGATTAAAAATTATATAACACTGAAATTGAGAAAATTATGGAAATAATTACAAACTTATTTTTATTATATAACCATTTAGTTCATTCAAATGCATCTTAGGGCTTTTGCCTATAGCTATAGTTTAAGTTCAGAATGATTAATGTCATTTAGAAAATATATAGCATCTTTCAGATGAGTGAAGAAAGCAGACTACTCGTAATTAAAAATTCCATCTTAATTATACAAATACATTTTCAACATTTCGTTAAATATTGCATGTTAATTTATAATCTAATAATATATGAATAGTAATAATTTGTGTATTTATTAAAATTTGGAAAATTATTATCTACTATTCAACCATAATGTGTGAGTATATATATATAGTCATTGTATATAATATTTTGTCACATGTGCTATCCTTATAAGAACCAAGAAAAGCAAATATAAAGTGGCTCATTTTATTCACATTGGCAAAGTACATTTGACAGTAAAATGCAGTGCCTTCTTATTTCCAGCTCTTGAAAAATTGATCATTCCAGTGATCATGTACAATTATAATTTACATTAATTAGCATATATATATATATTGAGCCGGATTGATTTCCAATTCAATGGTTTTATTACTAAAATTAATAAAGGAAAAACAACTTCATTTTCATTAAATGTCTAATGCTAAAATTTGTATTATTATTTAAAACACATACACATTTATATTTAAAGTGGATCATTTAATGTTTATAAAATTGATTTTAAAATAGTTTACTTTCACTGCCTGTTTTAATCAAATTTGATTAAAAACAGACAAGCTTGCTAATTATATATTCCTGTTGCTTTTATTGTAATTATTTTTAAAGTTAATTCTAAAAAAAAGCGGAGATTTAGTTTTGTATTTGTTTTTGTTTCAATTATCCCTGGTTGGAAGTCTTAAATTAGATTGAGCGGGAAATTAATATTTGCCCTGCCTGGAATATAGAATGGACACTAATGAAAGTTTTGTGCAGGAAATATAGCAAGGCAAGGATAGCCTGCCAATTTTTAGAGAGAGATGGATTCATTATTAGACACACACTTGGATTATTGCCTGCTAAGAGTCAGATGGTTTTGAGTAGCTGTTCAGACGTAGAATTGCCTGCCAAAAACAGAAATAATTATTGACAAATTTCGTTGCTGTGCAAGATGTCAAAATCCACCGCTGTGAGTTTTGCCACCATTAAAATGTCTGGCTAATTTAAACAAAGGACAGACCCACGCCTACCAGCTCTTCTTCAGTCATGCCATGAACCTCTAAAATAAACACTGCCTCTATCTTGCCGCTGTCAAAGGACCTGAAAGATGAACTATTATCAAAAGTGTGCACTCGTCACTAAATCACTAGGACTCTGCCTTACCGTAAGCTAAACTTTTTCCTATTCTAGCCAGGGTAAATAAATTGTGTTTAATTAAATCTCCACTCAATCTAATGATAAATATGTTTTAAAATGATATTAATTGTTTTTTTTAATTATTTATTATCTGTATGTACTCTTTTCTAGTATTTAAAGTGTGTCTTGGAATCTTAGTTTTAAGATTTCAAGTTTGTTTGCAATTTTTGTTTATCAGGGGGTGCATAAGGTGATTGTATTTTATATGTTTAATATATACCTGATTATTTTGTTAACTATTACAAAACACATTGGCAGTTTTCATAATCTTTATTTATTTACCTGCCCTTAGTTGTACAATACAGAATCTTTAAACATGTTTCATTTGTGCTGTTTGTGCAAACAACAAAATCTTTTTGCTGGCTATTTGTCAAGTTATTTCTTCGGGTTGTCTGAAAATAGTCTATTTCTTTCTGGATTACATAAGATTGTAATCAAATATCTGTTGTCGTCTTGTAGGTGAGATCAACCATGTTTACTTTGAATGTAGTATTATGCCCAGCAGTCCTGCGGCATTTTAATGACAGTAATTAGAATATTACTGCTCGAACGTCCACGCTGGTTTCGTCGATTTCCGATGGGACAGTAACTGTTTTATTATCCCTGATTCAGGAAGCTAGGGTTGTTGTTTGTTTTTGTAATTTTACAACTGGCCAGCGAGAAGACATTATCCTAACCATTTCTTATATTTTAAGTGAGATAATTTTATTGCCAAAATGTTTAATGCCTTCATGCTTGTCGTACTCTTGTGCACTCTCTGGTAAATATACGTATGTTAACATAAGTCACTTTTATATTCATGGCTAGATGTCTTTACTATATTGTCTAACTTATAAAATTAATAAATTGTTTAAATTTATTTGGCTGACGTTTGTCTTTGTGCTTTGATTTCTCACCTGTCTAAATAATATTTAAGATATCTTGTTTCTCCCTGAGTGTAGTTCAGTGCCTTTTGATTCGCATATCCTGTCCATCCTAAAATAAATGTCTAGTTCCTATTTTCGGACTAGTGGTGCCCCCGGGGTCAGTATATGTGAATCTCAAAGATCTTTCTCCCATTACAATATATATGTGTATATATATGAGTAAACACCTGAAGGTAAATATAAAACATTTAAATATGTAAAAATAATGATAATATCTAATTTAGATAGAAATATATATTTAGTGGAGATTGGTTGCTTTTTTCATCATATCTTATAATTACAAGATTATAAATTATTTGTATAAATTATTCATTATTATTACTTACATGATATATAAATTGTTGTTAATCATAGTGATAACTTACCACTAAATGGTGGAGTACTTGTCATATCATGATCTAAAAACTGCCCAAAATCAGCAAAAAAGTGTGACCAAAGAGGATGATCATCATTTTCTTTTGGTGTTTGTGAAATAATTACTGTAGAACTAATTTGTCTCACAGGTGGCAATGGACCTCCTAAGACACTCTCATTTCTGGGATCAGACAATTCTATAATATATACATTCACAAATATTTAAAGCAAAGAAGAAAGAAAAAGTATCTAAAACAATAAAAAATAACATGTAATAAAAAATCATTTCTATTCTTATTTGTGGAGTAAAAATCATTTATATCATTATTTGATTAATGTAACATATTTGAATGTTTGTAATGATAAAATTTTAGATGAGATAATATGGTGAACTATGTTTATCATCTGCTGCAGAAAAAAGTTTGCTATTAACTGAAAGGAGACCCTTTGATTCCTCTTGGAGGCCTTAAAGAAATCGAGCAGAGCAAATTCCTAATGTCCACTCCATACATTCTTGTCATTGCAGCTGTTATTACTATGCGATTATTCATATAGTATACAAACATGGATGGGCTGCTCACCAACATGCATTAGCCAGCATGGTGAGTTTATTGGCTTTTTACCTCTGAGTTTAAGATCAAGAAACACCATGGTCTTTCTTCTCAGTGCCTGATAAGGCAGAATGAATGTTTGTGTAAATGATAAATATTTTTTCCAATACATATATACAATTATGACAGACAAAAATAAAGCATGGCCCTTATTCCCAGGAGGCTGTAAAGTCACCAACCAAGGCAGTGGTTGGTGGCCGAAGGTGGAGGGTGCTAAGAATCCTCTGATTGCAGACCCAGGCTGCCATTTGATGATGACTTTTTATTTAGGTACTTACAACTGCAGATCACTTTCAAGTGAAGGAAGATTGCAAGAATTAGAAGAACTGTCTTATATTAAATGGGACATTATTGGACTTTGTGAAGTTAGAAGAAAAGGTGAAGAGACAATTGATTTAAAAAGTGGGCATATACTCTATTATAAAGGCACAAATATTGGAAATACAAGTGGAGTAGGATTCATTATAAATAAAAAGTGGAAGAACAACATTGTGGAGATTGATGGTGTATTGGACAGAGTGGCAAGATTAGTTATACAACTTAATAGCAGATACCAAATGCAGATAATTCAGGTTTATGCCCCAACAAGTTCTCATAGTGATGAAGTAGTAGAAGATTTTTATATGGATGTACAAAAGGCTTTTGATCAGAGTAAACAACATTTTAAAATTGTTATGGGAGACTTTAATGCTAGAATTGGTAAACAAATGAAAGATGAAAGTGCTGTAGGTAATTTTGGTTATGGTAATAGAAATGAGAGAGGACATAGACTTGTGGAGTTTGCAGAAAAAAAAAACTTTATATTATGAATTCTTTTTTTTGAGAAAAATGTTAAAAGGAAATGGACATGGAAGCATCCAAATGAAGGTACAGCAGAATTGGATTATATTTTGACTAACAGGAAAATATATATTTCAAGATTGTAATGTTCTTAATAAATTTAACACAGGAAGTGATCATCGATTAGTAAGGTGTAAGATACATGTTAATGTAAAACTAGAGAGACAAAAATTATTAAGAAAAACAATATTTACAGTTGATATTCCTAATCTTCAGAAACATTCTAATGAATTTAAATTAGAACTTACAAATCGGTTTCAAGTATTAGTAGATTTTGAACATGATTCAGATTTGAATGAAATTAATATGAAAATAACTGATACACTTTTAAAAACTGCAACAAAGATAGCTGGTAGAAAAAAGCAGCAATTGACCAATAAAATTTCTACTGAGACTAGAGAATTTATGAAGAAAAGAAGGAATATGAAGATATACAAAAATGATGCATTAAAAAGGATTGAATATCTCAAATTTTGTAAAATGGTGTGGAAAAGAGTTGAAAATGATATAAGAAAGTATAACTGTGAACTAGCAAGGAAAGCTGTAGAAGAAAATAAAAGTCTCAAGAATGTAAAACAACATTTTGGTATTGGTAGGAAATTTATATCTGCAATAAGAAAAAAAGATGGAATTATTACTAAAAAGAGAGATGACATCATGAAATTGGTAGAAGATTTTTATCAAGAATTATATAGTAATAAAGAACAAGTACCTCCTATATCTATTACATCTTCTGAATTGCCCAGAATTTTAAATGAAGAAGTGAGACATGCAATTAAATGTATGAAGAAAGGAAAGGCTCCAGGTAATGATGGAATTATAATTGATATATTAAAAGAAGCAGGTGAAGAAATAGAAAAAATTTTAGCAAAGTTATATACCAAATGTCTAAATGATAAAGATGTACCAGATGATTGGAAGAATGCAGTAATAATATTAATATTTAAAAAAGGTGATAAAGAAGATATTAGAAATTACAGACCTATCAGCCTTTTATCAGTTTTATATAAAATTTTTACCAAGATAATTACAACTCATCTACAGAGAACATTGGATTTCCACCAACCAAGAGAACAAGCTGGATTTAAAAGTGGTTTTAGTACAGTAGATCATATCCAGGTATTGAGAGAAGTTATAGAAAGGACAAATGAATATGAGTTGTCATTATGTTTTGGATTTGTAGATTATGAAAAGGCATTTGATTCTATAAACATTTCTTCAATGATTAAAGCATTGGATCATCAAGGTATAGATCCAGGATATTGTCATATTTTAAAGAATATTTATAAAAATGCAACAGCAACAATTAGATTACATAATGATACTGGGAAAGTCAACATTGAGAAAGGTGTAAGACAAGGTGACTCCATATCTCCAAAACTTTTTACAGCAGTGCTGCAAGAAGTATTTTGTGGATTAAAATGGGAAACTAAAGGAGTGAAAGTAAATGGAGATTATTTAAGTCATTTAGATTTCGTAGATGATGTAGTTGTTTTTGCAAATAATGCTTCAGAGCTGCAGGAAATGTTGCAGGAGTTATCAGATGAAAGTAGGAAAGTAGGACTAAAGATAAATGTTAAAAAGACTAAAGTAATGTTTAATCGATTTGCTCAAAATATGAAAATAAAGATTGATTATGATGAATTAGAAGAAGTTAACAGTTACAAATATCTTGGTCAGATTATTAATACAGATGGAAACATAATGGAGGAAATTAATCATAGAATTAAACTTGGTTGGAGTGCTTTTGGTAGAAATAACTTGATACTAAAAGGAAATATGCCTATGTGTTTGAAAAGGAAGGTTTTTAACAAATGTGTTTTACTAGTTCTTACTTATGGATCTGAGACTTGGACACTTAATAGAAGAGCAATACAGAGACTTCAGACCACTCAAAGAAGTATGGAGAGATGCATGTTGGGAGTAACAAGAAGAGATTGAAAATGCAATGTATGGGTAAGAGAACAAACAGGTGTTACTGACCTCATTGAAAAAATTAAAAGATTGAAATGGAGTTGGGCTGGACATATTGCTAGAAGAGATGATAATAGATGGACAATTGAAATTTTATACTGGATTCCAAGAGATTGTAAAAGACGCAGAAAGAGACCACATGTGAGATGGATGGATGAAATAAGAAAGTGTGCTGGGGTGATGTGGAGAAGAGAAGCTAAAGATTGGAGAAGATGGATTAAACTTGGAGAGACCTTCATTCTGAAGTGGATTGATAATGGTTGTTGATGATGATGATGATGTATATCATCCATTCATAAATATTGATTGTACAGAAAATTTTAAACTTTATTTGAAATTTTAAAATACAAACCACTTGTTAGTAATAATACACAGATAGACAACACAGACTAGTAATGACTCAACCTTTAGTGTAACATTTGATAAAGAGTGAAGAATAATAATTTATGTCATTACTAACTGTGTTGTTTATCTGTATGTTATTACTAACAAGTTGATTGTATTTAAAAGTTTAAATAAAGTTTAAAATTTTCTATAGTCCAACCTATTATCACATTGCACAAATATATTTTATTCTTACAAAGTTTGGAGAACAGAACTTTTCTGACAATTAAAAAAAAGAATGTCAAAGTGTATTTTTTATTTAGCATATAATATAAACTATAAATTATATAACACAAGCTGATTCATGGGGTGCATTTACAAATTCTTTTAGTCTAAGGCTTCAATTTTCCTCACATTATTAGCTAATTCTTATCGTTTGATTTGGTGTTGACGATAATCTATTCATTCATTTGGTTTTGGTAGATTAATTATTTTTAAATTGAGTTACTAATTCAAAATTTTGCATGATTATTGTTAATCCCATATTTCTTTTTCTAACTATTTTTAGATGATTGTTAATTAATTTCCCATTTTTTTATTACTTTTAAATATTATGCCTTAATTATACAATAATCTATCCAATTATATATATATATATATATTGAAGCAGTCAATCTTAGCTTAAGATTGAGCTTCATGTTTCCACCTACTAACCTATATTTAAATCCCTATTTCCCATCCCGCTCCTTTTGTCGTGTATATATATTTTATGTATATATTTAAGATGTGCACCTAAATTATAAAATTTAATATTTCAATAACATGTTTTAGAATTATTATTAATTCTTTTTATTAATTATTAGTTCTTTTTTATTAAAGTATTATAGATGCGGCTCAAATATATATATATATATATAGGAGCCAAACTTACTAACAAAATATTGATGTTTTTAAATATTTATTATATGTCATTTTTAACTTTTTCTTTTTAAATTGCTTGTTTTTCTATTAAACTGTATATTTTTTATAAAATCCAATATGGAAGATGTGACTGTTGTCAATTGTCCAAAAATAATTAAAGGGAGGTATTTTTTTTTATTAAAGTTTTACTTAAAATAAATGGGATTATGTAGATTAAAGATTTTCTTTTGTATAAAACAATTTATTTTTGGACATTATTTTACAATTGCATCTTTCAAAAACAACTAACTAATTAATTATAAGCATTCCAGAAATACCTGCACAAGGGTATAAATAATGGCTGGATTTTTAAAGCACAGATTAGATTAGCTATTATGAAGAGAACTGATTGTAAACGTATGACATGTCGCTTGAAATTTAAATAATGTAGCCATGAATCCATTACTTCTCTGCCTGGTTGGGTCTTCATCTTTTGTGGCCATACCATCCTGCTGCAAGCCCAACCTAAGAAATTTAGTGTGCTAATAGAAGCTTGCTGCCACAGTAGAACTTGCATTTCAATTGCCGTGCACATGCAACTACTAAATTGGACTCTTAAAATTGCAAGATAAATTATTTCAAACTGCGACCCTTGAAACTAAATCTAACCTAATTCATCTATCAAGATTTGTTCTAATATGTGATTTAATTTTATTTTGTAACTTTATGTAAAATGTAATTTGCTCTTAAATAATTTCTGTAAATCTAATCTCTCATATGCTCTAACTTTCTTTAAACTTAGTGCGGTCATTTATTTATTACTTGATTTTATATATATATATGCTTTTTTTTTTATTAATTTGCTAATCTCAAACAAACTGGTGAGCTTAATTTATAAAAATCTTTTCTGTCATTTTTTAAGTAAACCTTCACGAAGCAAGTTATTAACGTCCATTTAAAACAATGCATTATTAATTAGTATACTCACCAGATTGTCTTTACAAGCCAACATTTTATTTATGTTTTAATATAAAAATATATATTTGTTTAACTCTGGATTTTCTACCAGGGGAAAATCCAGAACTCAAGCTAATTAATGCTCTGAAACATTTATTTTATAATTATTTATTAAATTCTGAAAGGGTGACTTATAATTTGTTTTCTATATAACTGCTAATCTTACTTCATTTTTCATACTCTTAAAATTTCAAATCTTGTATTTAAATATTTCAGTTATTATAAAATCAACGAAGATGGGATTGTTTTATTTTAAATAGCAGAAAAAGGGATGGGGGAAAAATCTTAATGTTTCTTTTATTAAATAAAATCTTAACGTATTTGGGAAATTTTAATATTTTACTATTTTAGTTACTAAGTAAAATATCTTTCTCTCTCTCTCTCTCTCTCTATATATATATATATATATATATATATATATATATATATAAGTGCATAGCATATTATTTGTCTAAATTATAGTATTCAAACTAGGGTCATTTATATTTTAGAGCAGTAAACTTATCTCATGCCGTTAGTGACATTCATTCATTACTGCGTTTCTGACATTTAGCCAATCTTTGTGTTTTTATATATACATGCTTCTAATCTTTTAATCTGGAGGTTACAATAAGTTCGAACCCATGGATTTCTTATATCTCATTCTGTAGATAGTTGAGTTATCCGGAATCATATTTATTTTGTATAAAATGCCTCTGGTGGTGATCCCGTAAGTTTGGCACACACTATGCATATTCATTCTTCGTATAAAAGGCCACTGGCAGTGACCCCTATGTCTGGCACATGCTATGCCCATCCATTTCTTCATATAAAAAGACCTCTGGCAGTGATCCCTAAGTATGGCACATGCTATGCCCATCCACTTTATCTTTCATACAGAAGCATGACTTTTCCTGTTATTTTAGGCTATTATGTCAGCACCGCAAACATATTTGTATTAGTATTTCTTTTGCTTCATGACCCAGTTTTAATGCTCTAATATTAAAATGTGCTCTGCTCAAAATATATATATCAAGGCCAAATATTAATAGCTAGATTAATTACTAATGTTATTTCAATCTTATCAAACAATCTCACCATCATAACTTATATCTATATTTAAGTGTATCTATATGCCTTGGGGAAAATAAAGCGTTCGTTTTACTATCATTAAAATAATTTTTCATTAAATATTTTGTCATAGTTTCAAATATAATGTTTTCAAATGTATTTTGTTTATTTTCATAACCTCAATGACGTGAAAATAATTTATATCATATGTATAATGAATTTCAGAATGCTCCTAGAAATATATATGTTAGTCACCATGTTTCAGAACCGTAAATCAAAGCGTTAATGGCAGTATTATGTAATTCTTTCTAATATTCGATTGGCATTTTAATATTAGACCCACCAAAGATGTGTGTTTTTTATAATATATTTTTTAGCTAATAAAGAGCCTATGAGAAATAATAGCGTGAATGAAACTATGAAATCATCTACTGCTCGCACATTCACACACACACTATTAAACTATATATTTTTTTGTCTAGCTTATTTGAGTAGTTCGAATTTATTTCCCTCCACTTCCACATATCACAGCCATGCTTATGTATATTTTAATATAGTCATGGTTAATAGATGTCTCATTGTTTTGCTCAGCTTTGCTAGTAGGCAGGATTAAGATTAATTCTCATGTGCCATCACTATTATGTTATTCATTAGGTGTTAGATCTGGAGCTTAGAGAGTGGGTTCGAATTCAGGCTGGTCCCTGACCTAAATCTTGGGCTTGACTGGGTTTGAAGTACATCTTGTGAGTTCCAGCTCATGTTAGATGGATAAACATGTTTTGACCGGTACAATATATATATATAATGATTTGATTTTCATTAAAATATTATTCTCCTGATTGATGTCAGTGTTCATTATTGCTTTAATATTTCATTTCTTCGCAATTATTTTTTATTATAAAAAATGCTTCACCATTATTAGCATGATCATGGTTAATATGTAAACTCGATCATCTTCAATTAAAAAAACTGAGTGCTACAATTTTGTTTAAGATTGATTATTTTAAATTAAAAAACATACGTTACTTTATTGTTTTCTACTGCAAAAATGAAATTTTAATTTTAAGAAAATTTTAATTCAAAACCTCACTATTTGTTTTTGATTCTCAACCTATTTTTTTATATTGTTATAATATTAAATATTACTTCCAAAATAAAGAATAAAAAAGTCAACCTTTTGCATATCAGAAGTTTTTTCAACACCATATCTGTTTATTATTAATAATAAAAATACAAAATATTAGATTGATTTATAGTTATTACATTTTAAAATCTACCTTAAAAATAATATATATGAACTTTATTATTTTGCCTTTTTTTTCTATCAACATCTATATTTGAAAACAAAACTTAATCAATATTCCAAGAAGTTTTAAACTTTCCATTTATATAAACAAGTACTATTGATGAAAATGCAAATAGAACTTAACAATTTTTAAATGTTTTCCTCACTAATGTTTGACTATTATCTAATAGCTTTTATTTCAATTAATAAATTAAATAAGATTAGATTTTAGTTTACTTTACCGTCTCCATATGCTGTTTTATTTAAAAACCGTTGAAATTTTGTAAAGGATCGTCCCCAAACATTATCCACAGGATTGTTGCAACTTCCATCAAATGTTCGGTATTTGTTAGCGAGACAAACAGGAATTTCGCGTTCCATATATTTGGCTCTAAAATAATATTAATATAATAATTATTTTTCCCTGAATGTATTTTTATTTAATATAATGTACATTATAATGATATATAAATCAGTAAGGTTATAAGCCATTAATTTGTGAATTAATGGTAACACATACACCTGTCATACCGATGTTTTGGATTTGAATCTACATATAATAAACTTCAATATTTATCAATAGGTTTGTAATGTTTTTAGGAAGTTAAGTCAATCCAGTCAACTACAAAATATAAATCGATAAATGAATAAATAGATATTCTTACTTAGAGATTAAACAAGGAAGAAAAACCTCTCGAACCTTTATTACTTGAAAATTGACTCTTCTAGTAAAGGCATTTTTATTCAGTGCTCATCTAAGAAGGGATAGATAGGCCTTTGCCCTGAATCACGTAAATGGTTTCTTTTACCATATATATATATATATATATATATTATTATTAAATTTTTAGATATCAATCTTTTTGTATTTTGCTACCATCCATACTAATATTTATTACTAATCATTTATTATAGTGGAAAATAAAAAAGGTGTTTGTTTAGTATGACATCACCTCGAGGGTTTTTACCTTTTTCAGTTTACATGTTTTGCAAGTATTCTCACATTTCAAAAATATCTTTGATGGAGTGAAAGATTTAATGATCTATCTATCTATATTTTGAAGTAATTGCTTCATATGTATAGGAAGGCACAAATGTTGTGGATATTTTTATATTGTGTAGAATGTTAATGAAATTTAATATGCAAGAGGGTTATACCTTCATTTACACCCAAAAATAATTAATAGTTTATATGCATGGCGGGCGTATGTGTGTGTGGAAGTTTTCTATTCAAAATTTGAAACTAAGAATAATAATAATAAAAATATAAAAAAGAACATATCAATTAAAAACTAGGTATAGTTATAAAAGTAAATTATTCTTGATTGTTGTTTGGCGAAATTTATTTGTTTATTTTCATTAAATATATTTAATAATACTTTTCTCTTTTTCACATGTGTGGTCATGTGTTTTGAGCGTTTGAGCTGAAGTGGAGGATTAACATAGAATGAAAATCGTGATTAATGTAAATATAGTTGTTAAATATATCCAAATGTTAAATTAAAAACTCTTGGTGTAATTTTCTAAATTCACTTTTCAATTAGTAATATCTTCACATGTTTATAACTACTTTTGCCTATTTACCTATAGCTTCATAGATTCACACCTACAATTAAACACCTACACATATTTACACCTACCAGTATTTCAAGTGATATTAATAAACCTTCAAGTAGACGATTATGCAGATTCTCCATGAGTTTGAAACTTGGAAATAATGGAAATGTAAGACAGCGTGGATGAGATGAGTTTAGATATGTATTTAATATTTAGTTGATTCCTAACCTTTCCTCTTCTAGGAATGAAATTAACGTGTATTTGGTATATATACATACAAAGATCAAAGATAGTCTCTCTTACTTATTATGGCAACCTATATAACCTATTTTTATACCAGGTAATAATAGCCCATTCTTTTACAAATATATATATAATGGGGTGGGGGGGGTGGGGGTTTTGTGTGTACAATATTGGTGTGTGGGGTGAGATAGGATATTTCTATACTATATATATTGCCAGGTATTTGTGGGGTGGTGTGGGGGGGTGGGAAGGGGGGAAAGGGGAAAAAAAAAAAAAAAAAAGAGAAAAGGAAGAGGAGGGAGAGAAGGAAGGAGAGGAAAAAAAAAAAAAAAAAAAAGGGAAAAAAGATATATATATATATATATATATATATATATATATATATATATATATATATATATATATATATATATATATATATTGTGCCCTTATCTATAGGTCATAATAGGGTAGAATGGTCAATTACTAAAAAATTTTAAATTTTAAAATATGTTTGTATGATATATAAATAATGGTAGGATAATTAGATTTTATAGTACAATTTAAGGCTGAAAATACCTGGTATATAAAAGTGTAATGGATTATTTTAAAAGGAACAGTTAAATAAAGCTTAATTATATCCTTGCTTATGGTTGTAAAAGCTGGCCATATAAAATAACACAGCTATAAATAGTTAAAAGTATATTAATAATTCGAGTATGATATTTTAAAACTAATAAATTAAATAAATGCTATATGTAATGTTATAATTATAGTTAATATTCAAATTTAATCTAATATATTTTAAGATAAACTTTAGGATGGTGAGAATTATATTTAGTTCTACATTTTTAAATTATTTTCCAAATTTTTTATAAAATATATCAGTTTTGGTAATTTAGACCGAGATGTAAATTAAAAAATCATCTGATAAAGTTAGTAATCATGTGACTGTATATTATATACCTTCACACACATGCTTGTTAGAATAATAATAAAGTTTGTGAATTATAAAACTAAATATAATTGCTATCGATCCTTAAAGTAAAAGTTGAAATATTAAATATTATTTTAATAATTATTTTAAAGTTTAAATGATTTTGATAAAACTATAATTGAATTTAAAAATACTATTCTAAGTAATATTTAAGACATGACGTCATAAATTCTTTATTTTAAAGGGTTTAATCTATTATAAAACTAAAATGTGTAAATTTGTTCGCGCTAAAAGTCATTAACCAATCAATGGAGGTAATTTAGCAGACGGAAAAATAAGAATTAGACGAAGCGGGAGAAAGTAATGTGTAAGTGAAGGAGGGAGTAACATATTTTTTTTAGCTGGATAAGATCGTAAGCTAGAAAAGGGATATAATTTTAAAATTTTGTATTTATTTTAAAAGTTTTTTTTTAATATAGTATTTTGAACTGCCTTTACATGAAGGGCTAATTTTAAAAGTTTTCTTGCCAGTAATTTTATTCAAGTTTAGCCAAAACCTTACAGTGAAAATGGAAATACTACAGAAAACAGTATATAAAAATATTGTTAAAGGAAAAATATTTGTAAAGTGCCTTGATACAGCTTTATTTATGCTCAACCAGAAACTTATTATTGTAACTCAGAGGAATATAATTTGGACGCTATACGGAAAACTTAAAAGAGAAGTTATTTGCCGTCAGGAAAAATTATGACGCACAAATTTATAAGGCTACTCTGAAGTTTTTTTTTTTATTCTTCTCTATGGAAAAATTAAGATGCGTATATCATATAGAAAAAATTATGTAAAAGTTATAAGGGAAAAAGAATGTTTATCTTTTTAAAGGAAACATTACAAAGTAGTATAGTACCAGAATTTTAAAAGAAAGGAAAAAAGTTACAGAATAATGATATGAAAGAGCCATTGTGGTTTTTAGGAAAAAAAAAGGAACAGAAAAAACTTTATCTAAGAAGAATTAAAATATTATAAAGTGTTCATTGGAGAAATGCTTAAAAAGAGTTTAGGAAAATATAAATTTAAATTACTTAATGAAAATGGATCCATGGAAACAGAAAAGTTTTATTGAATATTTAAATCAAAGTACTGAGAAGATGCATCATAAAAGTCGCGGGAAAATATTAGCAGAAAATATTAGAAGAGAATATGTAGACGTTTTTCTTTACGGGATTAACTAATATCATAATTAATAATTGTATTAAATATTATAAAAAAACCAAGGATTGTCATCTATGAATATTTATTAAACAGAGCAATAATTGTTTTACCTTAAAATTGAACAAGCAGGGAGAAGAACATTAAGTGACTGAAGAAGAAATAATAAACATTTTTTTTTTAGCTTTAATATGAACGGTTTTCAAGAAAGTTTGATAAAGAAGTACAGTAAATATAGTTTAAATATTTTACTAATTTATTTAGAATATAAAATGTTATGTGAGATTAGGGAAAACATATAAACATAAATTTAGTAATATTAAAATTTAAATATAATAGCTTGATAAAATTATAGAAATATTGTTTAAAATAAAGTGTATGGATGTGAATATTATATCTACAAGGATCAATGGGATGGTGAAGCCTACGGAACGCGATCGAGAAGATAAAGATCGTTTGGTAATTTTGATATTTATTTATAATGCATAATGTTTTTTTTTTTAGATCATCTATTGATTAAGAATGAAGTGTGAAAGTTTAAATTATATGTACACATTTTATACAACATTTTTAACATATAATGAGATAGGAGTAATTCGGAATATGCATGCAATAATTTATTTAAAGTATATTAATAATATAATTTAACAGAACAATTGTGTGATTCTTTTGAACTTTCATGTGATAAAGTATTCAGATATTTTAAAATAGTTTGTATATGATTAAATATACGGAGGAAAGTAGTAAAAAGATTTTCTTATAGAACAGTGGAATAGTTTTAAAATAAATGAATTTTATTATTGTTAGAAATGCAGATATGTATTTGTCGATGTACAGTATAGAAAAATCTTGAGAAATAAGATCGGATAGTGACTTGGAAGTACTAGTGGAGAGGAAACCAAGATGATGTTTTTTTTTAAGAAATAGGAAAATAAAGGATTTGGATCATATTTAGTTTTGTGTGATTTCAGTATAGTTAACTAAGCCCTATGACTGAACACATATAGTTTGGACAGTGTTTTTGCATATCTTTAAACTTTTTGATGTTATAATAAAGCTGAAGAAATAGCTTTAGCATCGTTCCTATAATAGAGGTTGGTAGACAGGTAAAGGTCACTCCTCTATAGTGTCTTTTAATTCACTGTGCCATGATTGTCAAGATATATGACGAGTAATATTCTAGTTGTATTTTGATCCTATGCATCTATCTTCGCTATCCTTATTTTGTGAATCTGCATCGGTCAGAAAGATATTTTCAAAGAAATAATGAATAAAATAGAACTGAAGATATGTTATCGTTTATGTAAGAATAGTTTATTTGCTGGAATGTATAGAATTGTGTAACTTTAAAATTGAAAGTCCAAAATATCATAAAGAGAGAAAGAATCATATAATACATTGTAAAATTAATTCAGAAATGAATATAAGATTTTGAAAAGAAATCTAAACCAAGTATTTTAAAAAGTGATAATAAAATTTGAATGAATTTTTTTAATAATATTTAGAAAATAAGTATTGCATATTTATTAAGAAAATAGTTCAATAAGGTATAATAAACATATACTTGTGCATGGTATATTAATAGTTGTAATTATATCATCCGAAGTAAGGCTTGAATGAGAATATTAGGATTAATAAACATCGGATAATGAACAATAAAAACCTAATACCGAATGTAGAACAATGTTTTGACTTTGTAAGATTCCATACAACCAATATAAAACTAAAATTTGATTATTTTGTAGAATTTTACTACGAATGTAAATTTTGTAAAAAATATAATTTTAATAATATTAGGGATGCAAAGTGTTAGTGATAATCATATAAGAAATGCATTTTGTAATAAGCTAACCATAATAATAAATCAAGTAATAATACTGTATTTTCTTAAGTGTTAAAAAGATAAGATTTAACTAGGAAAAATAAATAGTATTTTGATTTCATTTTATAAACTGATAAACTAAGTTGAGATAGGAGAGTAAGGGATATCCAATGTATATAGTGTAAAAATATTGTTAATTTATTTATGTTGTTAATAAACTTTGTTTTTAAAATTTATTTTAAAGTTTTGTGTCCGCGTTGTTATTTCTCCACATGGATGCATGAAATCACGATACATTTATAATTGAAACAGACATATAGGTTTTGCACAAAAAGGTAAACATAAAAGTGTTATAATAATTTTGAGAATTTATTGGTATGTTAAAATTAAAAGATCATAATTTTATATTATTTATTGGTCATAAGTCGGTTGCCACAATATTACATTAAATTATATGCTAATGTTGCCACACGTATTCTGTTGTCAGATTATTAAAATACTACCACGTACGTATTTATTTATTTCATTTAGGAAGAAATAAGATTATATTATATTATTATTGTTATTATTATTTTTATTATTGTTAGTTGCTGTGTAGTAGATTATGACATAAAATTCCCTTTTCATATTTTACTACCGTAATTTTAAATCAGTTAGAATACAATTTATGAACCTGAGATTTTATTTTATTTTATTTATTTTTCTTCATTTTATTTAATTGAGCTAGATTCTTGTTATAAAGAAGATTAAGATATGATTATTATTTTAATCGTAGTGAATAGAGCTTAGAAAGTCGTAAGAATACTATGAGTTAGTTATTTGGTATAGTAAAAAGGGGGAATAGTGTTCTTATGCCATTGAGGTAGTATCGTGTGGATAATGTCTCAATGTAGTCTATCTCGTTCCCCGTATTGTCACTCCATGTCTCATGAAAATAGTAAATATTTGTTAATTCATTTTAAAATTGAACCGTATTTGTATTTTAGAAATTAGAGCTAGTAATCATTTTAATTAATGCTGAATATTTCATTTATTTATTTGTTAACTGAGCTAGAACCCGGAATATTAGTAATAAACAGTATATTTTGGGGTGAGGATGCGCGGGGGGAGGTTAGAATATATATATATATATATATATATACACATAAGTACATTGTTTATACTGAACTTAATGTAATTCTAAAAAAGATTTGAACTCAGACTTTCAAGCTCCCTACAACTATTTACTCCATTTTATATAACTGATATACATGACCACATATATATGAAAAAGACTGTATCTCCCACATGCATATAATGAATAAGTGCTCACTTTATATTAAGATAGCAAATCTTCATACTTTAATGGCTAGCTTTCAATCTTTTCCATGCTCCAAATCTTCAGCCATCCATATAATTGAAAATCTGATTTCAATGATGTGGATGAATCAAAGAGTTGGATGGTGGAGAATCAAAGAGTTGGACAGCCTGTTTGATAAAGTATGAAGATTTTCTCTCTTAATATAAAGTGAGCACTCATTATATATGCTGTGGGAGATGATGATTTGGACCATGTTGTGAGTGCTGGTTCAGCATTGGAGATCTTGTATCTTTTTTACATATATATGGACATGTGTATCATTGTATAAAATGGAGTGAGTAGTTGTAGGGAGTTTGAAACTTAGTTCAAATCCCTTCTAATATAATGTTTTCACAGTTATATGATGTAAATAAAGTAGTTTTGGGGAGAGGGGGTTAAACCATGTATTATTTTTGATTACTTCCCAATATTTCAATAAAATCCCATGATTACAGTGAAAAGGTATGTAGGTCAATCTAAGAGATGAATTAGTGTGGAATTAAGGGATATAAAAAATGCCTTTAATCAGAAGTTAAATACATTCCCTTTTACTTCACATTCTTTTAGAAATTGGTGACAAATCTTATTTTGATAATGCTAAAATACTTTCTAATTTTGAACAGTATGATTTGAGATTCATGAGGGAGTCAATTGAAATATTAAAAAAAATCAATTGGTTTAAATAAAGCTGCTGAAGCACAATGTATTCCAGCCTTATGGAGACCAGGCTGGAGACCATTTATTTTATCTCTTTCTTCTAATATAATCTTGAAATCAATTAATGATGAAACTATTGAAAATAAATATTTTGTTAATCCACATATTTTGAATATTCAACTACTTCATGCACAATCTCATTTTTTATCTCAATCTTGTTACTATTTGAGATCTAAGGTTTTTTCTTTGAAAAGTTAACTTTGACAATGGTGAATATTATTTTGTGGAAGCATTAAGAAATAATTAAAAATAACACATGGTTTAACCTGAATACTACTTTATATATATGTATATACATATTGGTGACATTAGTAAAATAGTCGTAATGAAATAAATATAGTAATAAATAAATATTTTGATATTGATTATTAAATTATAAAGAAATAATGCTTTCAGAAATAGAGTATTTTAAATTATGAACATAGACATGCTTTATACACAAGAATTATAAGAGTAAAGGGTTGACTCACTATTGATTTTAATAGTTAATAATATACTAAATATATCTTATCAATGTAGCTCATTATTTACTTTACAATATAATGGGGTTATTATCTATGTATAGTTACATAATAGAGGTTTATTTTTGATGTAAGCAATTATGAGTCAAGATCAAATTAATAAACTTTTTTTATATATTTATTTTTATCTTGTAATTGTTGTCATTGATAGTTTATTCTTTCAAGGCTCAGGGAGAATCATATACTTTAGACCTATGCCAAATACAAATAATCTTCAGTATAATGGTGATAAATAGTTTATGTTCATCATAATAAATCTAAAATTAGAACATTTTTTAATATTGAATAAACAAAGATAAAAATGGAATCAATAATCAATTATCTTTTAGGCTCCTATAAAACTTGGTGATGCCCATTTAAATTAATTAAAAAGGAAAATATCAATGGTGGTCGAGTGGTCAGCATAGCTGCTGTATAAGCAGTTGTCCTGGGTTCATGTCCCAGCTGATGCTTTGACACATGAAAAAAAAAAAGAAAAGAGAAATTCATAATGGTATGGTAAATGAATATCTTAAATTTAGACTAGACTATCACAATATAATGGTATGAGGGATTCAAACTAAGACTTTCACACAACCCTCACCTCTCCATGACCCACCTAATCATACACATGTTGAAAAGATAAATAATCACCAATATATATATATATATATATTGCTAAACCAGAAATCATCAGTTGGTCCAGATTACTATCCTCACACATATATACAATCAGTGCTCAACTTTATATTAAGATAGATATCAGATTTTCAATGAAATGGATGACTGAAGAGTTGTGGATTAGAGTAGTTTGAAGCCTGTCCATTAAAGTATGAAGATTGGCTATCTTAATATAAAGCTGAGCACTTATTGTATACATGTGTGAGAATAGTAATCTGGACCAATTGATGATTTCTGGTTTAGCATGAAAAACGTATATTGGTGATTATTTATCTTTTCAACATGTGTATAATCAGGTGAGTCAGCAATATGAGATGTCATGAAGAGGTGAGGGTTGGGTGAATGTCTGAGTTCCAATCCCTTATATTACATTATATGTGTGCAGGTGTGTGTAAGCCTGTACAGGGTATTAATTTAAATATAATGGTATGGTAAATGAATATCTTATATTTAGACTAGACTGTTACAATATATATATATATATATATATATATATATATATATATTATATATATATATATATATATATATATATATATATTCTCTCAATCCAGTTGTCACATTCTATTCCTAATATAGTTTTATTTTGACATAAAAAAATATTAAAAAAAAATTAATTGTTAAAGGCAAGGCAAAATGTGAAAGAAATAAATCTTAGAAATATATTTTGTGATGTATATAATTAGAGAGAATATAAATTTTCAGCATTTCAGTACTGTACATTGTTGATTTTAATGCATATCAATAATAATATTTGTGGATTCGTTTTAATTATTTAATCAGAGAAATATTTAATGAAGTATTTTTTACAATTTTCTAAAATAAGATAAATATTTTTATATTTGAATCATTTTAACCAAGATTTAAAAATTTACAAACATTTTTTATTGTAAAAAAGTTTAATTTTCAGAATATTATTTTTTAACACATAATTAATGGAGAATATTTAAATAATCATAAATTATAATTAGTTGATCTGATTTATTGCTGTGTCAATTATTTTCAAATTTTCCAAAACCATATTACATTTTTATAGTGTATGGTATTATTTGTACATCTGTGACATTTTTATGAATTAATATCAACCTTCATTAACTTTGATCATAGAATCTGTACTCTCCATGATAAATATTCATGATAAATTTGAGCAACACATTACAATTGTTTTGCTCACTTATGTCCCACTTGCTGATTTGATTATATTATAAATTCAAGAAAATTTCAAATATAACATACCCTAGCACCACATTCAGTATTTCCTTCTAATACTTTAGAACTGAAGTAGCAATAAGTCAATTGGCAGTTACATATTAATGACAGTGATTGTAATGTACATAAGTAAATATTCCCAGCTACATCCTGCTTTGATTATAAATTAATTAATAGCTAGACCGTTATATAACATCCACTTGGAGATTATTAAAAATGTATAAACATATAGTCCCTCAATGTTAATAAAAGAACATAAATAATTCTGTTCAATCATCATAACTATTATAGTCATCAATTCATTATAGACCTGTAAGAAAATCCATATAAGAATTTAGGTTTGAATCTAGTCCAAAGAATATAATCACAGATGAATTTTTCTTTCATTTATATATATATATAATGAAACTTAAATATATTCCAAACAATTTATAATATAATATAAATAAAAACTCATAAAGAAATATTTTCGATTATATTCATAATCATTTTCAACTCAACTTTCAAAATGGAATCATCTATTACCAACCGGAAACACATGTTGATTTAAATATCCCACAATTCATTAATCCTAACATTTGCTGACTGTCTGTTTATTGTTGTATTTTTATACCTACTAATAAAAACTGCCTCTTTAATTTTTTGTTTTTCATTATCTCTCTCTTGACCTAAAATTTTTATTTTATTTATATCAAAATTAAATTTAAAATTACAATTCCTATCATGATCATAAAAAACAGACTCAGTATATAACTTGACTTCATTATTATTATCATTACATATCTGCACATTTTTCAAAACTCTTTTATACAACAATTTATATTCTTTAATTCTTTTCTCCATATTACATCTAGATTCCCCTACATATGATAAGTTACACCCACAAAAAATTCTATAAATTATATTACGTTATTTTTTTCAAACTTATCTTTTGAATTATTAACCATTCTATTTAAATTACCTGATCAATAAAATAAAACACTGTATATACTATTATAAACTTTTTTCATAAATTTTACTTGACTATTATTATAAAAAGGCAAAGAAATCCACTTGTTACTCTCAATTTCTTCATCACCAGTATTTCTATTAATTTTCTTACTAAATTGACAAACCACTTGATAAATTTCTTTTATATTATAACCTACACTTAATAATTCACTTACATAATTTTCAATATTTTTCTTTTTATCACATGCATATTTACACAAAATATTATTTCTATGCAAAAAAGACCTAAAACCAACCATTTTATAATTATGTGGCACTTTAGATAAATATGGAATATACCCTCTAGTTTCAATAGGTTTAATAAATAATTTATATTCAATCATATTATTGTTTCTTGAAATTATCAAATTTAAATATTTAATACTGTTATTATATTCTTTCTCCATAGTCCAGATAAGACCTTTTAATGTATTATATTCATCAAAAATTTTATCAATTATTTCTGAAGAAGCACATATAAAAACATCATCCACAGATATGGCTGGTTTTAGGTCTTTTTTGCATAGAAATAATATTTTGTGTAAATATGCATGTGATAAAAAGAAAAATATTGAAAATTATGTAAGTGAATTATTAAGTGTAGGTTATAATATAAAAGAAATTTATCAAGTGGTTTGTCAATTTAGTAAGAAAATTAATAGAAATGCTGGTGATGAAGAAATTGAGAGTAACAAGTGGATTTCTTTGCCTTTTTATAATAATAGTCAAGTAAAATTTATGAAAAAAGTTTATAATAGTATATACAGTGTTTTATTTTATGGATCAGGTAATTTAAATAGAATGGTTAATAATTCAAAAGATAAGTTAGAAAAAAATAATGTGAGTAATATAATTTATAGAATTTTTTGTGGGTGTAACTTATCATATGTAAGGGAATCTAGATGTAATATGGAGAAAAGAATTAAAGAATATAAATTGTTGTATAAAAGAGTTTTGAAAAATGTGCAGATATGTAATGATAATAATAATGAAGTCAAGTTATATACTGAGTCTGTTTTTTATGATCATGATAGGAATTGTAATTTTAAATTTAATTTTGATATAAATAAAATAAAAATTTTAGGCCAAGAGAGAGATAATGAAAAATGAAAAATTAAAGAGACAGTTTTTATTAGTAGGTATAAAAATACGATAATAAACAGACAGTCAGCAAATGTTAGGATTAATGAATTGTGGGATATTTAAATCAACATGTGTTTCCGGTTGATAATAGATGATTCCATTTTGAAAGTTGAGTTGAAAATGATTATGAATATAATCGAAAATATTTCTTTATGAGTTTTTATTTATATTATATTATAAATTGTTTACCGTTGTTTGGAATATATTTAAGTTTCATTATTGTATTACTGATATTAGCGGACATTTATTTTGTTTTAATATATATATATATACTCATTATTTCTCGCATTTACATCTTGTTTACCACAATTAGCATTTTAGTTAACCCTTTTCCCGCCTCTTACGAAGCTCCTCGTTGACATCTGACGTCACTCTAACTCTGCCAGTTCTTATGCTAAAAAATTCGTTTGATAGGTCTTGAATAGGTTTTTAAAAGTTCTGTAAGATGGTGCCCTCTTCCGAATTATTTTACAAGTAAAAAATAAAAAAAAACGCATTTAAACCTAAACAAAGAAAGAACATCATTTGTAATTGGTTGTTAGTGAGCTCTCAGCCGAAAAAGACATTCTGATTGGCTGGAAAGAACAAAGAAACCACCTGATCAAAGAAAATAAAGAAAAACGCTGAGATTTTCATTTCGAATGCAATTTTAAGTATTAAAAAAATATAATTTCAGAAATTAAACTAGTTTTTTAAAAAATATACTAAAAAAACAAAATTATTTTCGAAAAATATTGAAGATTTTAGTAAAAATATTAAAGATCTAATAAAAAGAAATATTTACTTTTCTATAACGTAAAAGTCGACCTTTTTGTTTATATTATAGCTTTTATGTTGCCGAAATTGAATATTTTAGAATAAATAAATAGCAATTTATTTTTGAAAGAACTTTCGTTCTCTTCATAACCTGAAAAATTAGTAATATACTTTTTATAAATGTATCTGAGTTGAATTTAATATTATAGGCGAATATGTTTTAACAATAGGCTTTGTCTTCAGTTTGTGAGTTGGCCAATTAAAAGATTTGATTTTTACCTCATACAACCAATAATATAATTAGCGGTTAAAAGGTTAAGATATTCTTGTATCTGCCTGATATCAGTGGTATATAAAAAAGGGTGTATATGTTAACATTAGATGTGATAGTCACATAGAAATTGTCCTGGGGTGCAGGTAATGAGGTTTGAATTTGTATTGTGTTTTTTATGTAGATATTACACACATACATGTGAGTTAGTGATCATCGCTTGGTTCTCAAGATTAGTTTTGATGACTGTAAAAATGTGCCTATTACAATAGATAGATAGATAGATAGATAGATAGATAGATAGATAGATAGATAGATAGATAGATAGATAGATAGATAGATAGATAGATAGATAGATAGATAGATAGATAGATAGATAGATAGATAGATTGATTGATTGATTGATAGATAGATAGATAGATAGATAGATAGATAGATAGATAGATAGATAGATAGATTTCAAAATGAATTTTTAACTTTTTTATTCATTGCAAAATATCTATTTAATTAAGAGAAAATTGTAAAGATAAATATTTTAATATTTCATTATTTGTATACAATTACTTTTTTATATTAAAATAATAAAGAATACATACCGTAGTTCAACTTCATCAATATGTTGTGCGTCACATTTTTTTGTAATCATTGGTGAATTGATTTTTATATTGTATAGTGAAATAAAAGGTCTTTGCTGCCTAGAAATAAATTGCATTCAATATATATATATCAAAAGCTGAAACAATTAGTAAAAATAAATAAATTACACCAAATTTAGAATTAAAAATCTATCCACAATTTTAAAAACTAAACTTTTCATAACATATTGGTTTCTCTGTCAAGACAGACTGCTCAAGTGCAAAGAATCACAAGTACAAATAAAAACATTTACTAAATAAATTTCCCATGATTATCAATTATTTTGTACAGTCTTTATGTTTACTCTGCCCTTAACTGGCAATGAATCCAATTGGTTATATTTTTTTTGTTTTTTAAATTTTGGCTATTTTTTTTTATTTTGAATTTGACATTATTTGTTTACATATACATTATTACTCTAGTTATTAAAAGAAATTTATATGAGGATTTATTATGGTAATTACCATCAATTGGTACAACTATTTTGATTTATAATCTATTATTAGCTACACTGATCTTTATGACTTTTAAACCAATTTTTAATTATTTTTTTAAAAATTTGCTGGCTATTTTTTAAGATTGATGAGATAATATGATAGTGACTTCATTAAAATGTGCCAACCAAAAATAAATGGTGATAATTGCGTTAGAGTGAACAGTACATAGTTTATTTATTATACAGCATACCATATTATGCTTTGAAATATGATTAATATATTTTATCTGATTTTCATTATTAGCAACTACAAAAGCAAGTAAATGCAAGTTTTATTCAATATAATAAATAATCAAAAATATACTTTGATCATATAGAAGAAAACTGTATTATTAGGTAAAATATATTCACACAATTATCATTGTGAAATAAAATTCTTAAGAAAATTATTTTGCTTGTGACAAAAAACATGTTATCTAATTATAAATTATTTTGAGGAAAAGAAAAACCAAATAATAAGTTTGTGTATTATACAATCAATACTCAACTTTATATGGTCAAAGATTACTAAACATAAATTAAAAATACCATTCATTTGCTCAATTTTATATCATTAAATTCATAATTTATTTACAATATTTGTCACTTTTATTATAAACAGAATAAACTACATCTTTAGACTATTAAAATTTCAGAAATCAATGGAATACAACATTTCTTTATCAAATTATCACTGCATTTATGTAAAATAAATACATTCACAAAGTGTTGTCTTAAAAAAAATTATGGTGTAAACAAAATTCAAAATTTTAAAGATTAGATATTATAAATATAAAAAACTTTGATAAGAAAAATAAGATGCATCAAAAATAAATTTTAAAATGTATATGATGTTAATCTAATTTAAAAAATTTTTTTAATGTATATTGTAGTTAGCTAATTTTCTGTATTTCTTATGATTCAAAGAAATATCATTTTCTCACTATGTAAAATATAAAGTATCAAACTTTATGAATGAAAATATTATATATATATATATATATTTAAATGTATATCTAGTGAAACATTTTTGTACAGTATATTTATATAGGTTAGTATTTTTTAATATGCATTAAAATGTTTAACATTAATTAACTCTTCTTTCAATATAAGTTTTATATTTTTAAAGAAATTTATATATATTTTGAATTTGAAGTAATATATTTTTTCTTATAGAAACTCATTAAACTTGCTTATTTGCCATCTGGGAAACCAATTGTTTTCATTAACTGGGATAGAATTGTGTGTTGAAGAGCCAAATGTAACAGAATCTGTCAATATATTTTGATTTGATTGGTCAATAATATCTCTCAATGTCATCTCTCTTCTGTAAATTATTTAGCAATTTTAATTTTAACATTTTAAGGGAGATAGTTTTATGTTTAGAAATATTTTGAAAAAAAATGAAAAAATATAAGATTTTAACATTTTGTTAAATTTTACTTTTATTAATGAAATTTGTTGTTTTTTCTTTTCTCTTTATTTCTCTTCAATACAACATGCAGAGGTTATCAAATCAATGTAATTAACTGATTATTTTGGTTTTATTGTTGCAATAAAATATTAATTAAAAAGAAATGTCAAAAATTTTATGATTTTAATATAAGTTTTGACTTAATTTTCCAATATCGATGTTGAAGGAGAAAAATAGCTGTACAATTGTTTTTGTAAAAATTGATCTAATTGGTTATTATAAATTTTTGGCATGTAGGAGACAGGATTGTGATTTTTTTGAAGATAGCATTGTTCCAAAATTAAGAGCTGTAAGAAAATTAGAAAACCTAAGTGCTTTGTGTCAAGCAGTTAGTCTTGATACAGCTGATAAAGAAATCTGTAGGAGAAAAGAAATTACTGACACAGCTTCTACAGAAGAAAGAAGCAAAAGTTTTATCCAAGCTGTTGAAGTTTTAACTTGAAGTTTTAACTAAACTATTGGTACATGGTGGGTTTAGCTATAAAAAATGTTTTCTGATATGATGATAACATGTGCTAAATTTAGATAAAAGCTAACATCATCTTTCTCAATGCATATAAAGAATTAGAAAAATTACTTTTAAAGTAATCTGCAACAAAACCTTATCTTCAATCAAGGGCATGAAGTTTCTATACATTAGGTTGATCTGAAAATTTTATTGAAAGAAAAATAAATAAATTACTAATATTTTAACTTGCATATAGTGCATACCAAATAAGGAAAAATAATCATTTCTATTTGTGTAGAAACTTTCAAGAAGAAAACTACCATGAAAAAACTGAAAATTATAAATGCAAAGAACTTCAAAGAAATTTAAAACCATAATTAAAAATATTTTTATATGCAAATTGTATTTTCATTTACAGATAAAATTATTTATTTATAAAAGTAATAATTTTATTAATTTAATATGTTCTTGTGAAATGTTTTTTAATCCATTTTATATATTTTGTTTCAAAATTGTAAAAAACAAAATTTTAGAACATTTAATTTTATTAAATTTAAAATTTTATTTTCAAACACGTTTTTCTTTTCATTCACCCCCCCCCCCCAATTATGTACAAAATATTAATCAAGTTTAACTTCTTATCTCTGATTGAAAAGCTTTTTTTTTATTATCTAAACAAATAACTTAATGAAAGCAAAATTTAATTAATTTAATGAATAAAATTCAACTGGGTAATTATATTTTTATGAAACCATATTTTTTAATAAAATGTAAAAGTTTGAAGTATCATATTATTACATTTTTTTGTCATTATTATTAATCAATTAGTTTATTAAAGTTTTTCTCATGTTAATGTCTTATTCTTCCAGCTATCTATTACATGATTTGGCAGAGTGTGACTTGATTTCATTACAGCTTAGAGTTTGGGGGATTATTTTCAAATTACTCCAGTAAAGTTATTTTACAACAAATCAGAATACACTGTCATATTTATTTATCTCTTGCTCAAGTAACAGTTCATAGAGATTTTGCTTTCTGAGCTAATTCAATGCATAACAATTAATTATATGGACATAGAGATTTATCCTGGTGTTTGAACATCTGGATGGCACAAAAATATCATCTTTAAAATTCATGCAATCCATTTTATTTTTTTTTAGAAATTAACTTTATAATGGGCCTGTACATGGATGATGACCAGCATGTTTTAGTATATCAACTTTTTATGACAAATAATAGTTTAGCTACTTAGGTATGTGCATCTTAAGGTTTTGGTTGTACTTCCATACTAAGTTTGGCAATGTTTAAATAATTAGCCTATCTATAGTGGACCATTTTCAAATCCAATCACAAGGTTGACTGTTGATTTTTGATTGTTCTTTGATAATTGATGATTAATTTTGATTTAATTATTCCTCTGTAAGGTTGGAAAAGCACCTTATGGTTTAGTTTATAATGACATTCTGCTCTTATTCACAGGATATTCATTATATTTCATGGTTTATAAAGTGAGGATAATGATGGTTTTCCATCTCCCCATATTCACCCCATATACACCCCTCACTCTGTTCCATTAAGTTATAGATTTAAATTTTATATTTTATGTAATAATGTATTTTTTTATATTCATACATAGTTGTAAAAAAGGGAGATAAAAATAGTCAAGGAAACTTAAGGTATATATTTTTTTAGTGATTTCAAAGGTCAAAGCGTTGACCGGGAGGCCACCAAGGCTCAAAGATTTCAAAGATAATTAATTTTAAAAAAGTTAATCTTTCTTGAAACGTCCAGTTTTAACATTAAAAAGAACGAGAAACAGAATCATTTAAAATATCAGTTTAAATACTTGACATTTTCTTTTCTTAGAAAGTTCTTAAAAATGATTGATGATTTAAAAACTATACCTATAAATTTATTATTGTAAAAAAAAAAAAAAAATCATATTGTACAAAAAGTAAGTCAATGCATGTGCATATGCTCATGTGCTAACACATATTAATTAAACGATGAACGTTTTTTTTTTTATACATATGAAATGTCAATAAGCGTAACCATAAGTTTGAGCTAACAACATAGGTCAAGGTGTTTAATATTTCAAGACATTATTTATTTTATAGTAATGCATAAAGACAAGTATATATGGGTTTGATTGTGCTTTAATTTTATGGCAGAGATCAATGATGAATGTATATTACTATGAGATATGTATCAATAAACAAATTGTGTAGTGGTGAGAAGTATCCAGATTTGATATTAAATCATATTTATTTGTATGATGCTTATATCATTTAGAAAATAAGTTTTTGAGTTAAATAATAAATATAATATAATTATGTCGAATCAATGAAGGTTTCACTACAAAATTGTTAATTTATATGTGATATAATATGATAGATGTTACCTTAAATAAAATACAATAAATAATATTTAACGTTAATGACAAAATAATTAAATATACATTGGTCATTAATGGAGCGTCTAACTGCAGAGAAATATTCATTCAATAAAGAGTGATTTGATATGGAAATAGGAAATACTTATGTACTTAATAACTAATGATTGAGATTTATTTATGACATTGTGAATTAAATACTAAAGCATTATAATCATCATAATATACTATTTTCTATATAAGTATAATAAATTATTATTAGCTACAAAGATTGTAAACTTTTCCATACTTTTCTAGGATGGAATGTTTTACTCATAAAAATACTTAATGAGACCACATTAATATGGTTCATAACAGGATGGTTAAATAGATAAATGTTGATATATATCATGGTTTTTTACCAAATAAAAACTTCAATGGAATAGTCAGAATTGTAAGAGATGAATTGAAATAAAATTTATGTTTATTAAAGAAAATGAAAAGATGGGTAAAATTACTGACATCACAGATGGAACTATATCAAATGGTGTAAAAAAATTTCAGTTGAAAATATATTATGAATGTGCTAATTAGAATATATATATTTATAAAATACTAACATACTAATAAATTGTATGTTCTCATGTAATTTGTTTTCATATATTGAATTATCTTACAGGTAAACTTGAAAGAGATAAAACCAATTACATGACAATCAAACAATTAATATCAGGTAAAATCCAATTAATACATCTATATTGTATGGATATCTATCTGGTTGGGTAGAAGGCATCAAGATAATGAATCCCTTTAAACTTCACACTCATTTGTTTTTATTAACTTACTTGTCTTATGATAATGAATGACATTTTGAGATTCTAGTCATAATGTATATATTAAACTTTTGGTTAATGATAACCAGTTTGATGATGAGGAGTATTTTATTAATATATGAGTTACCATATTTATCCTTTAAGTATTCTATTGTAACTACAGAATGATTTACTCTGTATTTAAATCCAGTTAATATACAAATTTATTCTCTATTTCCAATATTATAAACAAATGAATGCTTAAAACAATTGAAATCTCAAGGAATATATGTCCATTCTAGCCTTTGAATTAATTTATATATGAATGTTGTTTATATGTAACTTCTAGATTTCTGTTTAAGTTATATATATATATTGTAACCAGTTATAGATTTCTGTTTAAGTTATATATATATATTGTAACCAGTTGGCTTACATAGCATACACTAATATAGTGTATGTGCATATATATATATACGTAAAATAAAGGAAAAGTATAAATAAACACAGAATAAATTTTTGTAGATTTTTTTTATATTTGCTAAAATAAAATAATGATAAGCAAAGGGTTAAGAAAATAACTCTGATTAAAATAAAAATTGTTATATAATTTAAATGTTAAAAAAAGGTTAATAAATATAAATATTGTGTTGTTATTATTATTATTCTGATTGTGAAATGTAAAAACACAATACTTGTTTTTGAAATTTTTTTTAATTAATTAAAACATATATGTTTTTAAAGGGATTAGAGAGCTAAAAATAAAAACTCTGTTTTTAATCAAAGTGTTGTTAACACCTCAGATGAGTTTATAAAAGACTGATTAAAAATATATCAGTTAGTCTGATTAATAGTTTTTTGTAAGAAGGGCCAGCTGAAGAGTTGGTGGCAATATTTTGTTGCAACTTTATGAAGTTTGCAGCAGTTGGTTTTAGCTGACCGGAGAGTTGGCAAAATAGCTACTATGAAGTTATGTGGCTGAAGGCAGAACAGTAAATTCAGGAACCACTACTGTTTTCCTGGTAGGAGTTTGAATTTCACATCAAGAAAATGACCCACTTCTTTGTGCTGTAATTCATAGCCTTAAACATGGAAAGGACAGCTGCTTGCCTGGAACAGTTCTACACAGACGGGAGGCCAACTATGAACCAACATTATACATGGATTATACTTTTACCTGATGATGACAATCACTAAAACCAAACTCACCAAGAAAAAAATCTTCTAGCTTGCTGAAGAATTAATTACGCGCGTATGCTGCGTCAGATATATGCAGAAAATCATGGATAAACATATATATAGCTGGTGAGTTGTTTTAAAATAAGTCATATAAAAATAGACATATATATATAGAACAATATTATTTTTAAGTCGGTTAAAAATCTATATATTTAAAAGAATATAAAGTAATTTTGCTTGAATTATAATTAAGAGTCAAGAATAATTCATTGACCATCTCGTTTTAAAGGCAAAATAGACGTTTTTGAACAATAATTATCTGGACATTATTTTGAAAAAAATTATTTATAAAAAAAAAAGGTAAAGAATCGATGATTCAATAATTTAATTTAAAAACGTTGATAATTAATCAACAAATACCTGTCAAAAATTGACTATACTTTTTTTTAAAAAAAAAAGAGAATTTATAAATTGAAACTAATTTTAAATTATGTCTATAGTTTGTTTATACACACACGTATACGTATAAAATTTGTGCATATTTTCCAAAGAATGTAATAATGAAAATATAATATTATTGCTGTTAAGTTAAAATATGATGTAAACGTCAGCGTGTGCACACACGCACCACACATATGTAAAATTACATTTTGAAAATGATGCGTGAATTTGTACTTTTTATGCTTATGGTGAGTATATAGTTAGACAGGACTGTTTGGATGCAGAGTATTCATGATGCTCCGAAGTATATGCTCGGCACTGTCTAGACCTAGATATTGAGCTCCCAGGGTAGTCCAGTGGTGAATATATATAGGCCTCATGAATAGGCTTTGGTCTCATGAATAGACCACATTTATACCCCTAAGTCTCACAGAGATGAGCAGGGTTGGCGCAATGCCTTTTATTTTTTTTCTGGATACTACTCTTTGAGGATGATCTGTTTAGGTACTTAGAAGGGCAGTGCTTAAAAATGAGGTATTTTCTCGCGACGTCATGGAGCTTTGTGTACTGATAGTCCAGCTTGGCTCTCTGCTTATCATGGCGTGGAAGGCTGCAGTTCACGTATTCATTTTTACTATCTCACCTTGCCTACTTAATCAGCATTAACTAATCAAGCAAAAAGACATTTCAAAATTTATATATTTTTTTGGATGCTATAAAAGGATATTATCTTTCATTTATTAAAAAGAGAAAAAGAGACATTTTTAAAGTAAAGCAAACAAGCAAATAACTTCATGTATTAAAAGAAAGAAAAAAGTTGATAGAAACTAATCGATAAATAGTGGAACTTACTATAAAATAAGAAAAGCAATTTATACATTTTCAACAACAAGTAATTGTGAAAATAACTTTTATTGTCATAACAAGTGTGTAAATTTTATGAAATTATTAATTATAAAAGTATTGTGTGACAAAATTAAATTTGTTAATAATCTGTGCAATTCTATATACGTGTTGTAGTAAACCTAGCATAAGTATTTGTATTACTTAAAACATAATTTAAAAGCTTAATCATGTATTATTTTATGTAAAAATTAAATATGTTCAGAAATCACACGCATGTATGTATGCGTATATCTGTCAATTGTATTGCAGATACCAATGCTTATCAATTGTAACACATATGTAAAATTTAATCATTTTTTTTAATAATTATTTTATGTCAATTGTATTGTAAATAACAATGCGTGTCAGATAGACACTTATGTATAAATTTTTTGATCATTTTTCTAAATTAAATGTTAATTCAAACATGTTTATTTTGTATCAAGCCACATGCCTGTGTGCTGAATGGGTTTTAAATAAACCTAATTTATTAATCATGTAACTCAATGTATACCATTCAAAATCAGAACCCTTATAAGACCTTAATCATTTATTTTTTTATTGTTATTAATAAACTTATTTAATTGTTAAAAATGGTTTCCATCATCTCTTGTTCACATACAGTAATAGAGCTTTATGTTCTCTGAGCTAGATTTCGGACACGGATAAATGGGGATGTGCTTAGTGCTTTGGGCATCCAGTGATGATCAATCATCATCCTGGTTGGTGCAAAAGAGGATACTCTTTAAAGCCCATGCACTTTCTTTTATTTTACTTTAGTCTTATTAAAAGTTAAGTTTATAGTTGGCCAGTACATTAATAGTACTTTAGTGGCCAGAGCATTGATGATGATCAGCATGCTTTAAATGTCCCAGCATTATTGTTCTATTTCTGATTATTGTGTATTTTAATGGATGGGCACTAAACTGGTGCATCCAAGTTATGTTTATATAATTGCCCAAGCTGGCAAAGGCTCAATAGTTAGCCTGGTCTACAGAAGACCCATTTTCAATCCAGTCACAAGGTTGACTGTTGATTTATATATTTTATTGTACTAATTTGTTTATTCCCATCAATGATGATGATGGATGGTTATTTCTCTTGAGTATTTACTTATACTGATATTTACTTTATAATGTTGGTTGATAATAATTATGCTTTAGTTGCTCTTTTGAGTTAGCTTCTGATCTCTCAATGTTCACACAGATTTTTTAATCTCATACTCTTATAGAATATTACATTACTTATATAGATAATTTAATAAATTATTGATATTTGTATTTCATTAAATGGACTGGGAGTGATGATGATGTTTCCATTACCCCAGTTCAATTCACTTTCCTTCCACTCTCACCCAGTTCAAACTTTTTTCCAATTCCCGATACCCCCATCCCATTACAATATATATATATATATATTGTAATGGGACTGTCTAATCATGGTATGCATAAAGGTGGTTGGGTTCCTTCTGATAAGTAAAAAGGGTTAATCTTTATTGTCTACTTTTATGCATATCATATAACATTAAACTCATATCTAAGAGAGAAGAGAGTAAGATTTAAATAACTAATTCTATCCTTAACTTATCACTTACATATTATAATTTGCTCCCACTATTCTGGATTTTGAACTCAGGGAGATATGATCCTCAGGTTCAGATAATATTTGTATCACCAAATTCATAATGTATATAAAATGAGTATATAATTATTAGTGGGAGTGGGTATAGCATATTATATATATGCAATTAATGATATATATATATATATATATATCATTAATTGCATATATCTGCTGTCATATCTTTATATATATATATATATATATATATATATAAAGATATGACAGCAGAATTTAAACACAAAAAAATTAACCAAGAAAGGTGTTTTTAAAAAAACAAATTTAATAAACATATACACATGGATTAGCATTTGGAGGATAAAATTTATAACAAGATTAAGGAAACTCCTTTAGACATCTGTGGTTATTCTTCATTTCCGTTTGTTTTATACCAATGTTTTTATCCTGACCACATAAAGAATAGTCACTACATGTCCTGATTAACATAAAAGATCTTCATATTATATACAACATTATTATACATATAGAAACATATCCATTTATTTATTTATTTTATGTCTTAGTTAATGCATGATTATTTTATAGACACCCTTGTTATGTATAACATGTTTGTGATAAAAAAGAGTTATAAGTTTAAGGCACAAGCAATAAAATAATATGCATTGAAAATATATTTAAACCCATTTAATAAGTAACACAAACTTTAGAATAAACAATAAATAAATGTTTGTGTGTTGTACATATACGAATGTGGAATTAATATATATCTTAGGTAGCCTTGTCTCATTTATAATGATCATATTATTTCATAATCAAGATTGTACATCATAAATTTTGTCTATCCATAGTAATGAGGGACGTTATCTTCATTATTAAGTTCATAAATTTTAAATTAAAGTTACTCAGCCCTATATTAAAATAAAGAAAATAAATTATTATATATAACATACAAACAATTAATTATCAATGATGTCAACTTTATAAATGGGTTTTACAGTTGGTATGGATAATGTTCTGATGGCTTATTCTTATAATTCATGGTAGTTTCTTTACACACAGTTAAGATCTTGAACATCTGGTGGATTTGTTAACTTTATTAATCTATGAACTGGAGTTTTGGAATGAGGTGTAATAAGAAAGAATTTGTGATTGATCATTTTTATATTTATCAATCTAGGCATGGACATTTAGGACAATCTCATATTGGTCTTGGCAATTTCTAGCTTCTTGGATAATGTCTTTCCTTCCACAATGTTCCCCTTGTTTTCCGCATTGGATGCTTGCTTTTGTTGATATTTATATAAATTTTTGTAGTTGATATTTCAGATTTAAATCCAGAAATGTATAGCAAGGAATCAATAGGGATTTTTTTTAAAGATTTGAATGTTTTATTTTGTTCGTAAATTATTAATTTGTGAACTCCTTGCTTAGATGTTTTAGAACTAAATGTTTCTACTTGTTTTCTAAAATTCATGTGAAAGATTTCTTCAATAGTATTCCGAGTTTGAATTGGTTAACTCGAACCTTTAAATTTTTCTTCTAACTCCTTTTTCTCTTTGAACAAAAAGTTTGTTGAATAAATCTTATATATATATATATATATATATATATATATATATATATATTAAGCCAGTTTATGCTAATCTTTTTACTTTATTGTTGACATCATCTTTGGATAAGTATTAACATAAACAATTTGTTAAAACAAAATTGTAAGAAAAAATAAGGAAACAAATATTGAGTTTTTCTTTACTTTAGTATTGTATACATTATTATTTTTTCTTTATTAAGTTTATTCATCTAATGTATTGTATATCATGACATCCATTTGACTGTTTAAGTTTAATTTTTGTTTTAATGTTTATTTATATTTGGGTTTAAAAATTAGGTTGTGATAACTGTTTTGTTAGTTTATGTGCCCTAACATTACCTGATTCTATAATTTAATAAGTAACATTAATATCATGGGCTTGAATTAAGATTGGGCCTTATGGTATATATACTGGTTATTAGAGGGATATTGGAGGCATCCATCACAATATATATATATATATCACATTAAAATTATTAAATTTTGAAGCTGTAAGATATTGATTTTTTTTATATATTTACAATGTAAATGAAAATAATTTTAAAAAATATAAAGAAATGTTTCATTATTTATTTCAAAGAATTAAACAGTTTAATCTCAAAATTATTTAATTACTTTATTTTGGAAAGCACTCCTAGGTCTCTTTTTTTATTTTATTCATAATTTTCTTTCAGTCTAATCATTTAAAAAAAAATCTTTTATTAATAATACATTTATTAAATTTCATTAAAAGAATACTTTCAAAAAATTAAAATATTTTTAAAATATAAAATATTAACTTTGTAAATAAAAAAAGAGTAATAAATGAAAATAAAATAAACAAAAGAAAGGATTTTTATTCAAGACTTCAGTTTAAAAAATATATTTAATAAAAAAAACTTACTTGTAAGCAAATATTTAGAATTTATATAAATTTAATTAAATATTAGAAATATTAAGAATCAACTTTCCACTAAAATGAACATTAAAGAATAAAAATAAAATAATTTACAAAAGTATTTCCTATAAGCATCAGTAAAATTTTTGGGTGAATAATTTTCTAGTAAAAAGCAAATATATTCAAACAAAAACCAAATATAAATATTGTATTCTTATTCAGAAATAAATATTTAATAATTTTATAAAAATAAACAAACAAAATATATTTTTCCTGATATTGTGATTTAACAAAAGCCCATAATATCTAATCATATATTCACATATGTGTATTTTGTTCTCAATAATGATTCATTAGAAATTATTTGTCTTTCTTTAGCTTATCTGTAGCTACTCATATATAAGCATTATAATTAGAATTTAAATCTTACTTTGTTAAACAAATTCTCTTTATAAAAATTACATAAAGCTTAAATTTTTATTAAATATTTTTAATGTCAAATTAAATAAATGGTTTGTTGGCATTAAACTATTTCAGCCCATTTTCAAAATCAATAAACTATTTACACATACACTATACAAATTGTTAAAGCAGCATGTGTTACAATAATAGAAAGAAATATATAAGCATAGAATATCTACACAAGCACTGAGAAGTGATAAACTGATCTTGCCTATTTATTATTTCAGTTTATTTGCATTACTAGTTTAGGATTTGTACACTTTAACATGGGCTATTATAGTATTATTTTACATATTATTTTTTTTATGTATTGACCCATTTGAAAAACCATGTATACTTACTTAAGTGCTTTGGCTACATATTCAGTTACCAGTGCATGTTTAGCTTTAAGTATTGCTTGAGGTTGAGCTTTACTAAATTTAGATCTAAGAGCTGCAGGATCATCAGAAGGTATAAATACTTCCTCACTCTCCAGTGCTGCTAATTGAACACCATTCTTTGTTTCTAAAAAAATACATACAATTATATATGAATATATGTTTTCACTTCTTAACAACATATAAAAATATCATTTTTTGTTTTAAAAAACAAAATTATATATATATTGAAAGGGTATATTCCTACAGAGAATATGTTTCACCTCTTTTACCCATAACTAACTGTGCTGACTTTGAAACCCCTTGAGTACACATATATCAACATAAACATTGTTATATATGTATCAGCATACATATATATGTGACAACAGACTGTGATATATTATTGGTTTATGTATATCACAGTGTCTCTGTATTTAAAATGTAAATCTTTTTTAAGTTATATATTTATTCTTTTAAAAAGTCAATTCATTAGTTTTCATTGAGAATCCCATATATATATATATATATATATATATATAAAATATATATTTTGTAAAATTTTTAATAAGAGTTTGATTGTGAATGAAATGGTATGTTTAAAGTTTTGGTAAATATGTTTTTATATTAAATTTTAATATATATATATATATATATATATATATATATATATATATATATATGAAAAACAAAAATGCAAGTTATGTGTGTGTGTGTGTGTGTAAAATTCACCTAGTACTAGCATACATATATAACAAAATGTTGTTTAAAGGATTTTCTAAATTTCCAAAGCTAAATTAAAATATTGTCAAAATTATGCCATGCACCGGGTTATAAAATAGTGCATAGGTTAAATTTCTAAATTTATAATTTTGCAATAATATATTCAAAACGGAAACTTAGTCAGAAACAAAACACACTGAATCAGCACTATTTTAGATTCCTTTGGCAATCAAATGGCTAAAACAAGCTAAATTTACTTGACTTAAAATATTAAACAAGCATTGGGGCAGTTTTATAAATTTAAATTGAATTGTAAACAAGTGTTAATGGTTTTTCCTCACTGTGAATCAAGCTTGTAGAAAAATAATATAAAATTCAAAAATTACTATAAATAGCCTGTATTTTGACATTTTAAAATATACTTGGTAAATTTATATGTGCTGCTACTTGAATCTACACACATTTTATCTTTATAATGCATGAATAGGAATACCGTAGATTTGCTGTTTCTTCCTACAGGAGACTGATCATCTCCAGCCCTGTCCTACATTTCTGCCATGGTGTATGATCATCATCATCAGATTGGAAAGGTCCAACTACTGCCTGCTGTAGAAAGAAGACGTTACCACCAAGCAACCTATCCAGGAAAGAGTGCCACAATACCTACTTCCAAGTGCCTGATGTCTAAGCTGCTAAAGAATATGTTTTTTCATAAACTGCAGAGCTCTTAAATTAATCTTTAAGCTATAAAATTAAATCTACTGAACATTCAATCTAATCATTTTTTTTTCTTTTTAAATCAAATCATTTCTAAAATTAAAACAGTAAAACTTTCCAGAATCTTAATTAATGTAATTCATTACTTAATCTCAATAATTGTATGCAGTTATTATTTTAAATTCTCTATAATCTGCAGTCATATCTATAACTATTGTTTTAATACTTTCATTTTTGTTTACTTAATATATGTTTTGATATGCCAATATTTTGAGGCAGTGAATAATTATTTTAATAAAATTTTAAGGAGAAATCATTATTAAGCTCTCCAGCATAATATTTAATAATGTGTCTTAACATGATAAATTGCTATTTCGAAATCTTATTGCAATAGATAACAACCGATCTCTACACGCTTGTTGATGTCATTCTGTTATTGATATTATAGTTTTTAAGGTTTGCATAACAAGTTATTAAACTTAGGATTTTATCTATTAGTTAGAAGTAAGATGCTATCTAAGAATGATATTAAAAGTATATTTTTAAATGTTGTTAAGGTCATTAAATATACTTTCTTCTCTCTAACTTAATTACTTACACACACACACACACACACACACACACATATATATATATATATATATACAGATTCAGTACATTACACATATATATATATATATATATACAGATTCAGTATATTAACTAGATTAATAATTTAGTTAGCCCTTTTTTTAATATCATTACTATATGCTAACCTGAGTTAGTTTTAGCAGATAGAAACTATCTGTTTAGATACATTACGTAGTTAATTCTATATATACATATTTGTATTAGTATGTGTTGTGAGTGTGTTCTTACTAAGCACTCATTGCTGTATTAATGTCTTGCTATGTCTTAACAGGCTAGCAGGAAGGCTGCCCCCATCCACTTTCATTCAGGTTAGAGCACCAAGCATGTTATTGAGTTTAAAGCCATGACATTTGAATAGCCGATCAAAGTTTCTGAACTATAAAGGTTCTTGTTTAATTGTAGCAAGACATTCAGTCTTAGGACACCGAGTATTTGATACTGAAGTCTGTGAACAATTACATACTCATATTGTAACCTTATTTAGTATTTTATTAGCACTATAATCTCCAGATGCAAACCTAAAGGAAACCAGTTCTTCTCCTTCTCATTATTAACACTTCAGAATTAACCTGAACCTGTAATCTAGGTTACCAGATTGAGTCAATATATTGAGCTTATTAATTTGATCATTTGTTACGTATTTAGAACGATCACATTAATGCTGTATATAATAATTATTCTGGCTAACTTATTAGCTTATAACATTGGCAAACCTAAGAATAGTTTGGTGCATCAACATATAATAGGCATGATTTATTAACTGTAAGCATTTGTATAAATTAAGTTAATTTTCTCAAAATAAAATTGCTGTATTAAATTCATCTCATTATTTCTGTAATGCTGCTGTGTGTTAATTACATATGTATCCTAACCTAAGTAATTATGTTCTTTTGTTTTACATGAATTATTATTTAATACATTTATTTAAATAAACCTATTTAAAATTATGAGTTGTTTCACATCTTTTACTTGCAGTTCAACTCCAAATCATCCAAATTCCTTATTATTAATATGTATAGTATGCATTATTATAGTTAAGTCTTAGTGTGTTCAATAGTTTATTTAGCCTTAAATTATTTCCCCAAGTCTCACATTGCTCCTGCTGTTCCATCAGTTTGCTAAAGAATTGATATTGAGTGTAACCTCATAAATGTCATTCATATGATGTTAAATCATGGAGTTCTGATAAATGAATATTGGTCAGATCCAAGGTCTGACCACCTCATCTTGGTCAGCATTGGTGTATTTTGCCTGGACTCTAGATTTTATTACCTGAATGGGAAAATATGACCATTACAATATATATATATATATATATATATATATATATATTGTGCCCTTTTCTATAGGTCAGTAATAGTTTATAACAGTCAATTACTAAAAATTTTAAATTTTAGAATATATTCTTTTAATACATTAATTATAGTTTGTCAATTATGTCTTTAAAGTACAATTTGAGGCTAAAGCAAGTACGTAGAATATAAAATTATAGCGAATTATTTAAAAATAGTTAAGTAAAGTTTAAAATATTGTTTCATATGGTTGTAAAAGCTGGCCATATTAAATAACACAGCTATAAAAATTAAAAGTATATTTAATAAATTCAATTTTAATAGTTTAAAACTGATAAGTTAATAAATACAGTGTTTAAATTTATAATCATATTTAATAGTCAAAATTAATATAATATATTTTAAAGATAAACTTTATGATGGTGAGAATTGTATTTAATTCTATATTTTTTAAATTGTTCTTCCAAATTTTATAATTATTTTATATAATATAATAAGTGTATCAATTATATAAATCTAGGCAGAGAAATAGATTGAAAATCGTCTGTCAAAGTTATTGATCATGTGACTTGTATACTAATACTTTCACACACATGCTTGTTTGTATTTAAAGTAACGAAGTTTAAAATATTTTAAAAGTTATATTATAGAATTGGATAGAATTATTGCCTATCATAAAAGCAAATAATAATAAATATTAAGTTAACTATCGTATGTAATGTTTTAAATAATGTAATAAAGACGAATATAGTTAATAAAAAAAAAATTAAATATCTTGTTTAAATAAAAATAGATAAATGGAATAGGCTATTAAAATTATTTTAAAAGTTATTCTAAATGTTTAAATAGTTTTAATAAAGTTATAATTGAATTAAAAGTGGTATTTTAAATAATATTTTAAGTTCATTACGTCATAATTTCTAATTTTGAAATTCAATTCTACTATAAACTAAAAATATGTAAATTTGTTCTCAAGCTAAAGTAAGAATTAACCAATAGGAATAGGTATTCTTAAAGACTATAAATATGATTTGCATGGGGTTATAGGGGGAGATTAATAATGTATTGAAACCGGAAAAAGGTAAATTATAACTATCAAAAAGATAGTATTTTTAAAACTTTTATTTTAGTTAATTTTTTTTTAGTACTTTCTTATCATTTTATTTGCAAAAAACTAATTGATAATTTTTAAAAGTATTTTTGCAAAAGAGAGTGTTAAAATATAATAAGTTAGAAACTTCGTGGAAATGATTTTCTAATTTTTAAAGTACTTACCAGTCGTATTTTATCTAAAAGTTTAACCTAAGCTTCGCAATAAAGGATGGATATACTACGAAATAAAATGGATATAAGTTGTAATGCTGAAAAAATATTTGAAATATTTATTGATACAGCTTTATTAATACTTCACCGGAGAACTGTTTTGGTACATAAAAAAAAATCACAGCTCGGACATTATACGGAGTCTAAAAAATGTATTGAAACGTATTATTTATAAGCTTATCCAAGATTTATTTTTTAAATAGTAATAAGACAATTATATTTCATGAATTATTTTATATAATATTATATCAAAAGGAGTAAAATGTTATATCCTTTCTGAAGGTAACATTTTTAAAAAATCTTTTCAAGAATTAAAGAAAAAACCCAGGAGAATATGTTATAGAAGCGTTTTTGATATTAAAATATCCGATCTTAGAATTATTTAAAATGTATTTAGAAAAGATTTGTTTAAAAATACTTGAAGTTTTTTTTTAAAGTGATATATAAAAATACCAAACGAAATTTTAAATGTATTAAGAAGGAAACTTATATAAAAAAGTGAACACATAGTTGAATAAAAGATGGATCCATGGAAATACAAATAGTACTTAAAAGTTTATCAAATATTTTTAAAGTTAAATTACATGGATTGATGCATCGGATACACAGAGAATATTGGTAGAGAAGATTAAGAAGCTTCACAGGATTAATTAATATTATGATTTAATAATTATCATCCTAAATACTAAAACCAAGGATTATTTTCTATAAATTTTACTAAATGGATTAACAATTATTTTTATTTTAAACTTTAACGCACTTGGAGGAGAATGTTTTTAAAAACTCTAGAGAAAATAATAAACATTTTGGACTTATTAGGAACTATTGTCAAAAAAATATGTAAATATAGTTTTGATTCCTTTTATTTTGTTAATCTAGTTTAAATCTAATTTTTTTTATAAGATTAGGAAAACATAAAAACATTAATTTATTAATATTAAAATTTTATAATATAACAATCTAATAATTTAGCTAAAAATATTTTAATATAAAGTGTATGGGTGTGATTTTTTTTTATATCTGTTATGCTCAAGTGGATAAAGGAAGCCTACTGAACACGATGACTAGATAAAGGTTATTGGTAATAATAATAACTATTGATAATTTATAATGTATATATTTTTTTTGTTTTCTTTAGATCATCCATAAATTGGAAGAATGAAGTGTAAAAGTTTATACTTATATGTATCGCATTTCATACAACATTTTAAAAAACATTATGAGATAGAATTGATTTGAAAATATGCATACGATGATTTTTTTTTTATTAGTGATATAATCCATATAACAAATAGTTATGTGATTCTTTTAAAATTTTCATGTTAGGATATTCAAATATTGTCTAAGTAGATTGTATATGATTAAACATACAGAGCAATGAAGTAGGCAACTTTTCTTATGGAATCATAAGATTGTTTAACTATTAATGAATTTTATTTATTGTTTTGTAAATGCAGATAGTTATTTATCGATGTAAGATGTGGAAAATCTTGAGAAATAGTGTTGAGATAGTGGCTTGGAAGTACTTAGTGAACAGGAAACCAAGATGATGTTTTAAGAAATAGGATGTTATAAGGAATGGAAATAATATTTAGTCTTTAGGTGAATATCAGCATAGTTAACAAAGCCCTATGACTGATACACATTTTATTTGGACAGTGTTTATATTTCTTTAAATATTTGATGTTCTAATAAAGCTGAAAAAATAGCTTTAACATCATTCCTGTACTAGAGGATATTAGGCAGGTAAATGTCATACCTCTTCGCACTGTGCCATGATTTTGAGATATGTTAAGAGTAATACTCTAGCTTTCTTCCTTAATCCTATGCATCTGTTTTCGCTATCTTTATTTCATGTAACTGCATCGTTCAGTAAGATATGTTTAAGAGAAATGATAAATAATTTAGAGCTTAGGTTATGCTATTGTTTTGTATAAGATTGGTTTATTTGCTTAGAAGGAATAGGACGTTATAACTTAAAATTGAAGATCCAAAGTATCCTAAGGAAAGAAAAGAATCATAGAATATATTTTGAATTTTATTTCGGAAATGAAATATAAACTTTTTTAAAATAAGGTATCTAAACAAAGATATTTTCTTTAAGGTGATAATAATTTTAAATGCTTTAGTATTATTTTTTTAAAGAGAAAATAAGTATTGCATATTTTTAAAATACAATAGTACAAAGTAAATTATATAAACAATATGCATAGTATATTTTTGTTTATTAATTAACAGAAATATATTGATGATTACACTTATATCATACTAAAGTAAGTCTTAAAGAAGAATATATTATGATTAGTAAACATTGTGTGATAAATATTAAAATCTAGTACTGAATTTTGGATAATATTTTGTGTAACATCTTTGACTTTGCAAGATGAAATTTTTTTTAATATTTTGAGAAATCCATACTCATTATAAATTTTTGTTTTCTATAGAATGTTTTCTAAGTATGAATTTTTTTTAAAATAAGATAGTTTAATAATATTAAGGATAAAATGCTGTTGCTAATAAAGTAGATAAATATATTTGTAATAAGTTAACCATAATGAGAAACCAAATAGTAACATTTTTTTTTAAATTTTGTCCTAAATCTAAATAAAGATATAATTGAAATATAAATTATTTTTTTTATAACCCGGTAGATCAAACTGTAAATTAAAAAAAAAAGTTAAGGATATCCACCGTAAATAGTGTAAATAAATTGTTTATTTATTTGTTGTTATTAATAAACTTTGTTAAAATTCGTTTTCAAAATTTTGTGTCCGAGTTATTTATTTCTCCACATCACTGCATTAAATCACGATATATGCATAATAATCAAAACAAATATATAATTTTGCACAAAAGATAAATAGAAAATTATTTTATGAATTTTAAATATTTTATTGGTATTCATTATAATTAAATAATCATAATCTTACATTATTTTATTGGTCATAAATCAGTCATCACAATATTATATTAAATTATATGCTATCAGTTGCCACACATATTTTGTTTGTCAGATTATTAAAGTGCTACCACGTATTTATTATATCATTACATGAAGATATAAGATCATATTATATTATTTCATTATTTTATTGTGGTAATAAATTATAGTAAAAAGAAAAGATATACAGAATTAGTTAAACAATGAAGAATATTATTACTGTTATTTATTATTATTAGTTTCAGTGTAGTAGATTATGACATAAAATTTCTTCTCATATTTTACTACCGTATTTTTATTAACTTAGAATAAACTTTATGAACCTGAGATTATTTTATTTGAGCTAGATTATTATAAATAGAAGATTAAGATTTAATTATTGGTTTAATCTTAGTGAGTAGAAGTTATTAAAGTCGTAAGAATACTATGAATTTGTTATTTAAAATAGTAATAAAGGGGGATAGTGTTCTTATGCCATTGAGGTAGTATCCTGTGGGATATTGGCTCAATGTAATCTATCTTGTCACCTGTATTTTCACTTCAAGTCTCATGAAAATATTAAATATTTATTTAAATTATTTTTATAAACCGAACCTTATTCGTATTTTAAATTTGAGCTAGTGAAATAATTTTAATGCTGAATATTTTAGTTATTAATTATTAACTGAGATAGAACCCGTTTTATTTTATATCATATATTATCTGGAAGTGAAGATGCACAAGACAAGGTTAGAATATATATATATATATATATATATATATATATATATATATATATATATATATATATATATATATATATATATATATATATATATTGAATATGGCTTAACACTAGACTAACAATTACAAATAATATAGAAATAATATAGAAATAATAATATAGAAATAATAATATAGAAACTCATATTATCTTCTCCACATCACCCCCACACACTCTTATTTAATCCATCAATCTCAGATGTGGTCTCTTTCTGGGTCTTTTACAATCACTTGGAATCAAATTCAAGATTTCAATTGTCTATCTATTATCATCTCTTCTAGCAATATTTCCACCCCAACTTCACTTCAATCTTTTAATTTTTTCAATGAGGTCATAACACCTGTTTTTTTCTCTTACCCATATACTGGGTTTTCGATCTCTTCTTGTTACTCCCAATATGCATCTCTCCATACTTTTTTTGAGTGGTCTGAAGTCAGTGTATTGCTCTTCTATTAAGTGTCCAAGTCTCAGATCCATAAGTAAGAACTGGTAAAACATATTTATTAAAAATCTTCCTTTTCAAACACCTAGGCATATTTCCTTTTAATATCAAGTTATTTCCACCAAAAGCACTCCAAACAAGTTTAATTCTATGATTAATTTCATCCATTATGTTTCCCTCTGTATTAATAATCTGACCAAGATATTTGTAACTGTTAACTTCTTCTAACTCATCATAATCAATTTTTATTTTCATATTTTGAGAAAATCCATTAAACATTACTTTAGTCTTTTTAACATTTATTTTTAATCCTACTTTCCTAATTTAATCTGATAACTCCTGCAACATTTCCTGCAGCTCTAAAACATTATTTTCAAAAACAACTACAACATCTTCAAAATCTAAATGACTTAAATAATCCCCATTTACTTTCACTCCTTTAGCTTCCCATTTTAATCCACAAAATACTTTTTGCAACACTGCTGTAAAAAGTTTTGGAGATATGTAATCTAATTGTAGCTGTTGCATTTTAATAAATATTCTTTAAAATATGACAATATCCTGGCTCTACATCTTGATGATCCAATGCTTTAATCACTGAAGAAATGTCTATAGAATTAAATGCCTTTTCATAATTTACAAATCCAAAACATAATGGCAACTCATATTTATTTGTCCTTTCTATAACTTTTCTCAATACCTGGATATGGTCTACTGTACTAAAACCACTTTTAAATCCGCTTGTTCTTTTGGTTGGTGGAAATCCAATGTTCTCTGTAGACGAGTTGTAATTATCTTTGTAAAATTTTTGTATAAAACTGATAAAGGCTGATAGGTCTGTAATTCCTAATATCTTTATCACCTTTTTAAATATTAATATTAATACTGCATTCTTCCAATCATCTGTACATACTTTTCATTTTGACATTTGGTATATAACTTTGCTATTTTTTTTTCTTCACCTGCTTTTTTTAATATATCAATTACTGGATTCTTTCCTTTTTTCATACATTTAATTGCATGTCTCACTTCTTCATTTAAAATTTTCAGCAATTTGGAAGATGTAATAGATATAGGAGGTACTTGTTCTTTATTACTATATAATTCTTCATAGAACTCTTCTACCCATTTCATGATATCATCTCTCTTTTTAGTAATAATTCCATCTTTTTTTCTTATTGCAGATATAAATTTCCTACCAATACCAAAATGTTGTTTTCCAATAATAGCCAAAGCAACAAAATTTTACTAAAATTCATACACAACCATGGTTTCATCTATTAAAAAAATTTTCAAATAAAAGTCAATTAATTATACAACATATTGTAATGGTCATATTTGTACATTCACACAACAAAAACAAAAGTTTTGAAAAATTATCCTAAAGCTGACCTAGATGAGGGGGTGAGACTTCGAATCAGATCGTATTTGGTTTTTTCACCAATGCTCCATGAACTACTACCCTATGGATAACAGATATGTGGTTACATTCTAACTCTTTTAGTTCATGTACCAGCAGTAGTAAAGGGTAAAGTATAAAACTCAGGGAATAATGACTAAATTAATACTAAATTAACTAAACACACACACACACATATGGCTGAGTATATAATGCATATATTAATAATTAATACCAAAATGAATAGATTTGGATAAGATTTAGGATGGGTTTTATAAGTTTTAACATATTTAATTATTAAATCATAAGTTAATTAATACAAATGGAAGTGCATTGGAGTTTACACTCACAGGTGTTTTATAATGATGAGTGGATTAAATACAAGGCCCCATCTTTATAATGCACATTATAGTTTAATTATAAAGTTAATTACAAATAATATTAATTTTATCTATCATTTATAATCATGCCTGAATGCCATTCCTATGAGGTTTGTGAAGAGTTAAGTTTACAAGAATGACTGTGATAAAATATAACTCATTTTATTAAAATTACATAATGAGCAACAAAAATGTTCTTTATGCAGATTGTTTATATAAACTAGATATGGTGTTCAGATCAATGCTGAACTGAACCATAATATGGAGGAACAAACTGGTCTTTTGCCACATAGCTTCAGAGACTATGGTGCTACATAAACTAAGAGTATCAGCCCAAATATGTAATTACTCATGGGATTCAGTACCAAATACTCGGTTCCCATGGACTGTAGAACTTGCTATTATAAAATAAAGAACATTTAGTTTGGGTGATGAGATGAGCTTAAAATTTGGATCTGCTCCAGTTCTAAAAAAAGAGCTGTCCAAACTAATACTAATGGTGAGTCATTAAACCCAAAGTGCATTTAAATAAGAATATATATATATATATATATATATATATATATTGTAACGATATATAAATATGTTTTTACATTAATTTAAAATAAAAACTTAAAAGTTAGCAAATAAAAGTAAAAAACTAATCGCTAAAATTAAAATGTTTGTTAAACGTATATACATTCGCACAAATGCCAAACTTTAAAAATATTTTTAAAAAAAAAAAAAAAACAAATAAATAAGTATTTGAACGTACAAGATTTAAAAATAAAAACAGGTATTAATTAATTCTCGCAATCTGTAAATGGAAATGATTGTTTATAAATTGTTTGAAAAGCAAGCTAGCCTTGGGCTCTTGTATAATTAAAATGATCTGATAAAAGATAGATAAGAAAATAAAGAGAAATTAGCTTGACCAATGGAAGCACTAAGCCTTGGCTCGGACCCTAGTGAAAGTGATGGATTAGTGATGTTTTGTTGATTGAATCCGTGTGGATAATATAAATAGGGAAATACAGATTTTTCAGACAGATCCAGCGTTGTGTGTTTGAGAGTTGTGGTAGGACGCACATGCCACACTCTCTATTTAAAAAAAAAAAAAAGAAAAGACTGTGATACCTTGAACCAGCTATTGCCATCTCCAGAACATTATCTTCCAATGGAGGCATCGCGGGAATTAAAAACAGGAACCTGGACTCTTCTACCATAAGCTATATGAAATGAACAATTATTAAAATCAATTAAGAACTTTCGTCAAGTTTTATAAATTGATAAACAAGCCAACTTAAATGTTAAAAACAGACTCTTATCTGACTTTTGTAAGTTTTTAAATCAAATTAATAATGTTTAGATTTATATGTTTTCCGATTGATAAAAATCATTTCCATTTTTTTTTTATCTTATTGTATAAATTATTTGTTGTTTAAATTTTAAATGATGAAATTTAAGGTTGGGTATAGATGTTGCATAGATTCATTAGCTGTTGATAATGTTGTGGTTTTCACATTCGATTAGAATATATGTCAACGATATCACTGCAAGCATCTTACGATGAATGCTAATGGGATTTGTATATTCCCTATGCAAGTGATGCTTATCGATGACTTTGTATTTTGATCGGTTGTGTTTAATTTGGGATGTTTTTGACCGTGGAATCTGTGCAGCTGATCTATACTCAACATTTTAAAACAAATTTTATAAAATTCATTTGTGCGAATGTATCTAAATGTTAAATTTAAGTCGGGCATGAATGGCTATATAGTTTTGTAAAGTTATATTAAGGGAGGGTAATCTTAGGTTATTCATTTCGTAGTTGAATTGGCTCAATGGATTGGATATATTTGTGTAATTAGTAGATGTAGTATGAGATCCGCTTCGGGCAGGATTGCATATATACGCCACACACCTTCTGTTTGCCTATGGATGGGTTGGTAAGTTGGCAGAAGACCGCAGTCCATTCCTATGGAGTTTTTTGTTTATTGTTCTACTTGCCAACAGATGTGACATTCCTGTTGGTGGAGAGTCAATGTCTTCTCTAATTCTACTTACTGTTCAGATGTACTTTCCTGACAGTATAGTATTTTGTGTTGTCGTATCATGCTACATTGAATACATGAATGTATCAGATGGATTGGCGCCAGTTTGGTTGCAAAATTTGTGGCCTAAGTTTAAATCAGGGAAGAATATTTTCTTTTCAAATGCAGATCTATGTAGTCTATTCATACTTGACTATCTACATAAAATATTAAACTCATTGAAACTTAGTTAAATGTAAAATTAAAAGTTAATATAAAAATCTAAAATGTTAAACTTATTCCTCAAAATTTAAATGTTATTTTATATGTGCATAAATAAATATTTTATGTGTTAATCTCTGGCAGTGGCTTTTATTTATTTATATTTAAGATATAAATTAAGATATAGATTTTTATCTCTGTGTCTCCACTGAGCTAGTGACTTGGGCTAACGATCGGAATATTTAAATAAAGTGGAATCTTAACAGCGCGTATCTGCCTACTCTATAAATTTTTCTAGGTTTAAATGCCTAGATGGCGCCCATAGAGCAGATATGTAGTTTGCGGTTAGATTCTATCTTCACTTTCATTTCGATCGTTATAATATATATATAGCAAGGCATATTGCACATATGTGCATTATAAGAACACATTCATAACACTTTCCAAAATATCAAATTAAAATTAATAAAGAACTAAATCTATAGTTTCGATCTGTGAAACTACTATATGCCAGTTCATACATTAGCATGTATAAAACATGCTAAAAGGGTTAATTAAAGTGATCTAGTTTACAGATTAAATCTGAATAGTTTATATCATAAACTAAGGAGGAATAAAGTATATTTGGGACTTATTTAATAACTGATAATATGCTTTATAATATCATTTTTGCTATTAATTAACTAGATATAATTTATTAACATGTGAACCTTAATTATGATAAGACAAAAAACAATAGCTTATATAAATATATGAAAAACAAAAAACAAGTTAAAAACTTGCTAACGCTTGTATTTATCTCAACAGATGGCATTCTACCAAAAACACCATCAAGCATTTGTTTACATAAACGTCACAGCATGCATTCACTATCTCTAACTTTAATCCCACTTTCAGATCATAATTTCAAGCTATTTGCTATCATCAGTGAAAGACAGGAATTTTAGAAACTAGATCTAAACACAAACTCTGAGCATTTATGAAACTGACGATAGCAAATAGCTTAAAATCATGATCTGAAAATGGAATTAAAGTTAAAGATAGTGAATGCATGCTCTGACGTTTATGTAAACAAACTCTTGATGGTGTTTTTGGTAGAACGCCATAAATACAAGTGTTAGCAAGTTTTTAACTTGTTTTTTGTTTTTCATAAATGTACCTTTGAGGTCTTTCTAGCAATGATATATATTGCAGAGGCTTCTACTGTGTGGTGATGCTGAACAGAGATCAGACCCATGTAGCTATCTGGCTTGCTTTGCTGAGTTTGAAGACATTACATGTCTAAAAGATTCACGCTTGCAATCTGAATAGAAACTGTTTCATAAATGCTCAGAGTTTGTGTTTAGATCTAGTTTCTAAAATTCCTGTCTTTCCCTGATGATAGAGAATAGCTTGAAATCATGATCTGAAAGTGGAATTAAAGTTAGAGATAGTAAATGCATGCTCTGACGTTTATGTAAACAAACACTTGATGGTGTTTTTGGTAGAACGCCATCTGTTGACATAAATACAAGCATTAGCAAGTTTTTAACTTGTTTTTTGTTTTTCATAAATGTACCTTTGAGGTCTTTCTAGCAATGATATATATTGCAGAGGCTTTTACTATGTGGTGATGCTGAACTGAGATCAGACCCATGTAGCTATCTGGCTTGCTATGCTGAGTTTGAAGACATTACGTGTCTAAAAGATTCATGCTTGCAAGCTGAATAGAAACTGTTTCATAATTGCTCAGAGTTTGTGTTTAGATCTAGTTTCTAAAATTCCTGTCTTTCACAGACGATAGCAAATATCTTGAAATCATGATATGAAAGTGGAATTAAAGTTAGAAATAGTGAATGCATGCTCTGATGTTTATGTAAACAAATGCTTGATGGTGTTTTTGGTAGAATGCCATCTGTTGACATAAATACAAGCGTTAGCAAGTTTTTAACTTGTTTTTGTTTTTCATAAATGTACCTTTGAGGTCTTTCTAGCAATGATATATATTGCAGAGGCTTCTACTATGTGGTGATGCTGAACTGAGATCAGACCCATGTAGCTATCTGGCTTGCTATGCTGAGTTTGAAGACATTACATGTCTAAAAGATTCACGCTTGCAAGCTGAATAGAAACTGTTTCATAAATGCTCAGAGTTTGTGTTTAGATCTAGTTTCTAAAATTCCTGTCTTTCACTGACGATAGCAAATAGCTTGAAATCATGATCTGAAAGTGGAATTAAAGTTAGAGATAGTGAATGCATGCTCTCACATTTATGTAAACAAATGCTTGACAGTGTTTTTGGTAGAACGCCATCTGTTGACATATATATATATATATATATATCAAAATGGAGATTTATGTTTGCTAAAGAATCAATATAAACCACTTACAAAAAAGCTTCTAATCATCTCTTTAAATATTAATATTAATAATCTGTTTTGAAACATGGCATATCATAAATACCAATGCAATAACATGTAATATAAAGTAGAATAGGCATGACCTCAGATTAGGATAGTATAGATATAATAACTGAACTCAGTGATTATGTTTAGAGAAAATTTATTAAATTATAAATATTCATTTAAGTAGGCAAGATTATTACAATTAATTGTAATTATTATTAATTTAAAGTTACATTAAATTGTTATTACAGAGTTTAATTTATTTACTTAAAAAAATATTTAGGAATGTTCAATTTTATATTGCTAGTTTGAGAAATTATTAAATTAGTTTAATTTATGATTTAATTTTATAGAACTCTGTGGGAAGAAATGTTACAAAGAATCTTCTAGCTGAGGTGTTCTTAATGGTGCTTGGGACTGTCCCTCTCCACTAGATTGCTTGTCCAATGTATTTGAGGCAGACTGTTGGTTTTGAACTTTTCCATTTCCATAGACTGGTCTTCAAAAGAAGATGGAAAATTTGAGCTTTCAAAACACTTGTTTCTATTGTTAAATTGGGTGCAATCCCAACAGCAACTGAATCATTATTTTAAGAGAGTGAACCTTAGAGCATAATTGGAGGGGGCGTGTACTAACTCTTTTACTCCCCTGCAAAAGCCATTAACTTGTTTACATTTTTTAGTTTTAAATCTTAAATGTTAACACAGTTTTATTAACTTTAGAAAATACAAAAATAAAATCTAACTTATTCATAAAATAAGGCAGCTTGACTACTTTTCTTTTGTCTTAAAGTCTATTTTAGAATTTACTTTAAAAATCTGTTCTTGGTTCCCACAAATTAAACCAGGTGCAGGTGATTGTTCAAAAGAGATATAAGTTTTCTAAACATTTTGCTATATGTGTAATTTTGTCACCTATGGAAATGAAAATTTATATGTGAGCAAATAATAAATTTGTACTCTAATTTTATAATAACTTAATGATAAAATAATTTAATTGCATTGCAATGCTTATGATATCTATTACATTGCATCTTCATTCACATATATATGTAGGTGTTCTCATACACATACAACAATGTTTACACAACCTACTTTATTTATTAATTTAATTTAAAATTGAGTATATGTATCATAACCATATGCATACAGACATTAATATCTATGTAAGCAAAAATATAAATATACACACATATACATAAATATACATTAATATACATGAACTTACATGGATTTGAACTAAGATGTTAGACAAAATAATATCATTTCAATATATATACAAAACAAAATAGTCTTCCCATCCTTCACTTCAACAACCAACTTTCTTTCACATCAAAAGGTATCTTCATGAGATTGATAGCTTCAGATTCAAAACATTTTACCAACAAAGCTTCTTTAATATTTTTTTTCAATTCACTTTTTTCATAAAATTATAACCTGTGTATTGTCACATAATATTTTATCACCTGTACAAAGCTAAGTTTTGATATTTATTTTTAACTCTACTCTTACAAACCTTAACTTTTTCTTTAAGATTTAATTTACTCTGACATATATAAATTTTATGACAACTACAAGACATCTTATAAACTATCTCAGGAGTAGATTTGTAATCAATTGACTGTTTTGAACTATTCTATAATGAATTTAAATTCAGGCCTTTCTTTCAGGTCACTTTCATACCACCCAATAAAAAACTATACTTATAAATCTATTTACTAATTGATGTCTTATTGGTCAAAAAAATAAACTCTTTATTCACACTATCTATTAAATCTTTATTATTAACAGAGTTATAGATATTTTTATTAAATATAATATTTTTTATAAATTCATGATTATATCCTAACTCAGTAAGTCAGAAGCAAATTGACTATTCTAAATAAAACTATTATTTTCAAGATTATTAAGTTTTCTATTTCTATAACAAAAATTCAGTGAAGACAGTTTCTTATGAGTAAAATGTTGATAACTGTCAGTTTTTTCATATTTCATTAAAAAATGTTTTTTTTTTTTTTAATTTTTAAAATTTTATTTAAAAATTTTTTTTTAAGAAATTTGAAACCTGCTACTCATAAGAAACTTTCTTTATAGAATTTTTGTTATAGGAATAGAAGCTTTAATAATTTTAAAAATAATAGTTATATTCAGAGGAATCAATTTGCTTCTGATTATATTGAGTTAGGATATAATCATGAATTTATAAGGAACATTATATTTAATAAAAAAATCTATAAATCTGTTAATAATAAAGATTTAATTGATAGTGTGAATAAAGAGTTTATTTCTTTGCTCTATAAGGCATCAATTAATAAATATATTTATAAGAATAGTTTTTTATTGGATGGTGTGAAAGTGACCTGAAGAAAAGACCTGAATTTAAATTCATGAGTAAATAGTTGAAAACAGTTAATTGATTGAAAATCTATTCCTGGGATAGTTTATAATATACTTTGTGGTTTTCATAAAATTTATATAAATCAGAGTAAATTAAATCTTAATGAAAGAATTAAAGTTCATAAGAGTAGAGTTAAAAATAGTTCCAAAACACAGCCTTGTATATTCATTAACTAAATACAGATCCTAAAATATTATTTGACAATGCAAAGGTTATAATTTTATGAAAAACATGAATTAAAAAGAAGAGTAACATAAATATTCTTGCTAAAATCTTTCGATCTGAAGCCATCAATCTCATGAAGACATCCTTTGTTGTGATGGTGGTTGAAGTGAATGATGGAAACATTATTTCAAATCACTAAAAATTACATGATCACCATTTATTATGCTTTCTCATAACAGTTATTAAAACCAGAAAAACTCTCCATACAGTAATGCCGCTCAGTGCAAGTCTGAGTAATCAATGAGTGGCACTACTATATGGAAAGTATTGCCTGTTTTAATAACAGATATGAGCAAGCATGAGAAATTTGTGATCATGTGATTTTTAGTGGTTTAATAATTCTGCCGAATAGAATAGTAGTGGCTATTGTTATTAAAGGACCAAAGACACAAAGATGTATGGGTACTGAACTGAGTTCAGACCCATATAACTATATAAGCTAATGAGCTTGGATTGAAAATATTAGTGTGTTTAATTTTATTCTCTTAGTTTTGTAGTTAAGTAGAGATAAAAGGTGGCTCTGGAGGGTTGCATTAGATCCTAAGATCTAGGTGCAGTGCTCTCAGATCCAAGGCTCTCACTGATGAAGACCACAAGCCAGAAACTAGTTTGGGGATGTTGTATGAGTAGGTACTAGATAGGGATTTTATGCACAATTCTTCTGGTATTGACTGATGAAGGCCACAAGCCAGAAACTAGTTTGGGGATATTGGATGAGTAGGCACTAGATGGGGATTTTATGCACAAGCCTTCTGGCATCCACTGATGAAGGCCACAAGCCAGAAACTAATCTGGGGATATTTGATGAGTAGGCACTAGATGGGGATTTTATGTACAAGCCTTCTGCCATCCATTGATTACTCAAGTTTGCTAAGTGTGGCAATACATATAGTGAGTTTTGCCTGTTTTAACAGCAGTTATACCCAAGCATAAGAAGTGGGGGGTCATGTGATGTTTATTGGCTTAAAACCAATCTTGCTGAATAGGATAGTGGTGGCTAAGGTTATTAAAGAATCAAATACACCAAAAGGTATGGGTGCTGAACTGAGTTCAGACCCATATGATTATATAAGCTAATGGGCTTGGATTGAAGACATTAAGGTGTTTTCATTTTAAGACTCATAGTTTTTTAGTTAAGTGGAGATAAAAGGTCACTGCTGGAGGTTTGCATTAGATCCTAAGATCTAGGTGCAGTGCTCTCAGATCCAAGGCTCCTCACTGACGAAGGTCACAAGCCAGAAACTAATCTGGGGATATTGGATGAGTAGACACTAGATGGGGATTTTATGCGCAAGCCTTCTGGCATCTATTGATTACTCTAGCTTGCTGTGTGTATGTATAATGAGTTTTTCCTGTTTTAGATCTAGCTGTTATGAGCAGTTTTTAATGATATTGTAACCATATTTGTTTTCTTTACACTAAAAAAAAATCTATTAATATCAATATTTTTCTTGATAAATAAGCTTTATTTATTTAAATACATTCTACATATATATATATATATATATATATATATATATAAAATATACCAACCATCATACAATTACAAATATCCAGTAACGCCCTCTGTTTAAAGATCTATATCTCAATAATAGCAAACCTTAAGGTTTGCTATTATTGAGATATAGATCTTTAAACAGAGGGCGTTACTGGATATTTGTAATTGTATGATGGTTGGTATATTTTCTATAATTATTTCAGTTAGTGTTAACAGTAACTTTCTTTTCATATATATATATATGAGAGAGAATATTTTATATAAGCAATGTATTATATGTTTACACATATATATCTTAAACTAGATTAAAAAAAGATTTGACACTAATAAAAATAAAGGAGTATGCATGATTGTTTATTTGGTTTACCTTTTTTAAAAGGTTTAAACTTTGTATTGTTAATTGATTTTGTTTTGTTTAGAAAAAGAAATGTGATGTAATAATGGTAGTAATTAGCAGAAGGAGAAAGAAAAAAATGTGTAAAGTTATTTATTTGTAAATATAATGTATTTTAATGTAATATTTTATTTTAAAATTTTAAATAATTATTATTTAAAAGGCATCCAAAAATTTTGAATGTTTGAAATGTTTGAGTGTCTTAAAAACACTTAAAAAATGTTCTAAAATAAATTTTTAAACATGCCAAGTAAAGATAAAACATTTTTTAAAAGGCAGATTATGACTTCAGGAAACATTTGGTAGTTTCTATGGTTATCTGTTTATCTTATTAGCTAAAGAATGATGCAAAATCAAAAGTTAGATATGTACTTTTGATTTCTTAGATATGTCTGCTTTTCCATTTTTATATTATTATCTTATTCATCAAAGCAAACTAATAATTATGAAGCAATAAAACCCAATCTTTTCTGAAGTCTTACAGCTTCACAATCTATCTACTTGTCAAACACTAGACAAAAGTTTTCTAAAGGAAAATCAACAGACTTTAAAGAATATACATAATGAATTGTTTATTAAAATAAATCAGAATCTAAAATAACAAACTTGTAAGTTACTGTTAAAATATTTTTAAAAAAGGTTTTTAAGTAAATTGTTTATAACTATTTTTCAATTTAAAAAAAAACTTTATATTGAATGACTAAAGTGAACAATAATACTAATAATATTTTCCCACTTTAAATAACATTTTGTCAATAGATCAATTAGAATAAACTTCTTAATGCATCATCATTTGATAAAATCTATAATTTAAACTCAACATCACTTGAGGTCACTGTGAAGAAGAAAAGGTCTTTATTGCTTATTTTATTTTTAATTAAAAATATGTGATTATTATTTAACTTGTATGAAAATATATATATTTAATTTTAATATTTTGTTTAAAAGGAATATTTATTTTTAGCTTTCTCTCTCCCAGATGGTTGAACAAGGGAATCACAATAATAGGTGTATATTAGTTATTATTAGTATTGATATTATTATATTATGACACATTTTTCATTTGCAACATTTTAATGCACTATATTGCAAATTGTTTAATAATAACCATAACAATATAAAAATATTATAATTATTATATAATATCTAATCATCATCATATCAATTATTAGGAATCTTTTAAATTACATTTCTCCAAAATAAAAAACTATCATCTATATTCTCAAACATACACTTATTCTTGAGATGTTAGATTTTATATACCTCAGGAATTAAAACACTCTCCCCTAGTTTGGTCAGCCAAGCTTGTAAAATATTAAACATAATACAAATATAATTAACTTCATTTAAAAATGTTATTTATAGGAAACATTTATACATTTAAGATTGCACATAGTGAAGTATTGAAAATTTTTTAAAATTATTCACCAATATTATCTATACCCATCCAAAAAATTGGTGTGAAAGCAAACTGTAGCAATCTTAAAATCAAATAAACCCAAAAATGGTGCAAGACACTGTCACCCAGTTTCATTATTATATGTTCCCACAAACAATATATAAAACTCTTCTTAATAAAAATATATACAATAGTTAAAAAGCATCTCTACCTGTAGAGGAGTTTCAGTTTGAGAGAGGAAATGCTGCTTTAAAAAAGTTGTATATTTAGCAACTGACATTGGAAAAGTGATTTCAAAACAAATTTGATCAAATTCCAGCTATTGATGTTAATTGGAAAAATAATCTAAAAGTTTCTAAAATTTTTAAATGCAAAAATCATTAATTTATTTGATAAAATGTACTTTAAAATAAAATTTCTGGTGACATAAATAATAATTATCATAGATACAAAATTTTACAGAATAATATACTATAGGATTAAGTTTCTTCATCTCATTTATTTAATATAATTTAAAACAAAATGCAGGAAATTAATCTATAGTGATAGTATTGCTTTCATTTTAAACTTATTACTAATTCAGCAAAATCAGTGCACTCAATTTTTCATTTAAATAACAGAGGAAAATGTCATCATCAAAATACAAACTTTTGTGCCAATACACAAGCACAGTACTACCCTGTGCTATTTAGAAGTAACCCTGGACCACAACCTGACATATTTTTCTCATTTATCTAATGGGTAGATGTAAAGTAATTCCAAGAAATAATGTCCTTACAATGTTGACAGGCCCTAATTGAGATTATGGTACAAGCATTTTATAGATAACTTTCATATCACTGTATGCATCACTGATGAATAGTGTACTCCTATTTGGAAAAAGATGGTTTGATATTGGTTTCCATTTTACAAAGAATCCTCTTAATATTAAAACAATTTTTAGTTATACAAATTTTGTAAAATAGTATCCCATTGCATTAAAGCATTAACATCATTTATCGCTATAACAGTTTTTGTTCCCATATTTATTGTAAGCACCAGTGCCCCATGTGATTTGGTGCAGTTTGTAGAGTGTCCATCTTGATATCATGAGGTCTCAGGACTGATTCTAGAAATCACAGCTCTGGCACCTGAAATTCTTGTAAATTCCCAAGCAATAAAACAAAATGCCTTTTGTTTACTATAAGTATTAGTGATTTTTACATTTAAAAAAACCAGTAAAGTACAAGTTTCTCTTACAAATGCACTTATCCAATTTTGATAAGCAAAAATGATAGATAGCTGATTGGTTAATATCATAACAATTGCATGCAGTATGCCTCTTTATTCAGTCATTTACCATTATCTAATCATGTTACTTTCTCAGTGAAATTGAAGTTTACTTTTTATAGATAACTATTCTTGAACATCAGATTCTATAATAACTTATTTGGCAGAGTACCGACATTGATAAACTATCAATGATGATGATTAATTTTTTTTTTAATTATAGAATCTTTAAATGGAAGATCATCCGGTCATAAAACTGCTTTTCATTTGATTAAGTTTCGCATATATATATATTGTCTTTGCTAAACAATTATAAACAAAGTTTGAAATAGAAAATTCATTGTATATATGTGGCGTCTGTAAATATTTATATAAATGCATATTTTTGCTATGTATGTATATATTTAATTTCAATTTTTACTATTTGAAGTAATGCCATTATTTTCAAAGCAATCACGTTTTTGATGATTAATACGAGTACGCGTCTGTTTATAACCTTATTTTATAAAAACTTAAATAATAAAAAGTTGTAAGAATTTCATTAATATGCATGTGTACTGTAAAAAAAATAGCAACATTTGAATTTATAACTTATATTGTGATTTAATATTGTTAGTGTATAGACATTCCCTCCCCAATACGAATTCTTACTAAATGTAATTTTATCACCTTATTGACCCTAAAATAATTAATTTTTGAGACAGAAGTTGTAGGTTTTTACTCTAAACCTGTTTATTAATGTGTGCCTTAGAAATTTACAAAGGTCAATAATGATTTCTACGCTAACTTAGCTAAGATTTAAATTATCAATCTTAATTTCACACGTTAATAGGATTTAGATTTTTGCAATTTTAAATTTGGTATTTATAATTATTTTTAAAATTTAAATCAATTGCAGAAAAAAATAATTAAAGTAATACAGATTTATAACTATCATTAAATAATAATAAAAAAGACAAACTAATTATAATTAAATGATTTGACTAGATTATCATATCTTATGATATTCGCAACTAACTTTGGGAATAGAGAATTTACACTACTGTTAACACCCAAAATACCATAATTTGATCATAATAAATTTAAAAATTCTATACTATATTTTGGCTTAGGTTAAAGATTAGTGAATGTAATACAATTTTAATAATGTAATATATAATTTCATTTATGGTTTTTATTTTTTTTAAATGCATTTTTTTTTAACAAAAAAAAAAAACTCAATAAAAATACTTATTATAGATTGTGAATATCAGAAGTCATCACAATTTTCAACAATTATCAATCCACCCCAGGAGAATCTCTCCATGTTTAATTCAGTTTCTCCAATTTATAGCCTCTCTTCTTCACATTTCACCAAAAACAAATTCATTTCATCAGTCCATCTTGGAAAAGATCACTTATAAGGATTTTTTACAATCTCTTAGAAATCATTTCAAAATGTGACTATCCATATAATATCATCTCTTCTGATAATATGTCCATCCCAGTTCTATTTCAGTCAATTTTTAATGATGTTTGATTTTTTATTCTCTCACCAATGTTTTAAACTCTTCTTCTTACCCTAATATATATATATATATATAAATGTCTTCTTCTTACCCTAATATATATATATATATGCAAATGTTAAGATCACGGAATTGTGGGAAGGTTAGCCTTTCAAAGTGTTAGTTGACAAAGACAACGTCAAAAGCACTTCTAAGTGTATACTTTATATATATCTAATTATTGTATTAATAAATATTCAATTTACAAGATTACATATATATATCCTTATATTGTTGGTCTTAAATTTTTTGATTGTTCTTCTATTAAGTTTTTAAGTTAAATATATAAGATCTTCTAGAATACTTATATTTTTATATAAAAAAACGGTTCTTTTAAAAGATATAGAATATTTTCTTTTAATAGTAAATCATTTCTATCAAAGTACTTCATCCATGTTTAATTTTATGATTAATTTTATCCATTATGTTTTTATCTGTATGAATAATTTGGTGATCTTTATTTTCTGTTTATGAGGTTATCCAATGAACATTACTTTAGACTTTTAAGCACTTATTTGTAACCTAATTTCTTACTTTCATCTGATAACTTTTGCAACATTTTCTGAAAGTATAACTCTCAGGTTAATAAATAAGAATTGGTATTTTTTTCTAAAACAAAAATATTTCATGCAAATTTAATTCTATCATAAATTTCATACATTGTTTTCATAGGTATTAATAATATGTTCAATGTATTTATAGTTATAAAGTATAAATTGTTCAAATTTATAATTAGCAATCTTTGTTTTCTTTTTCCAATTAAAATTTATTAAATATTATCTTAGCTTTTTAGCATACATCTTTAATTCTACATTTTTACTTTCATCAGAGAGCTCTTGCAACATCTCCTGCACTTCTGAAGCATTAATAGCAAAAATAACCATTTATCTACAATATCTAGATGACTTAAATAATCTACATATAGTTTTATTTCCTTATCTTAAATTTTATTCCATAAAGTGCTTCTGTAAAATTGAAAGTTTTGGAGGTATAAATCACCCTATTGTAGACTATTCTCTATGTTCGTCTTCTTAATATAACCATGTAATCTAATCACTACTACTGACTTTAACAAATATTTTTCAGACTATTCATATATCTTTAGTCTATATCTTAATGATCCAAAAAATTAATTGCATAGAAATACTTAATGGATCCAAAATATTTTGTAATTTATAAATCTAAAACATAAATGACAACTCGAATTCATTGATTCTATAATTTTGCTCAATACTTGGATGTGATCCTTTGAGATTGTTTTGTTAAAATTGAAAGTTCTAAAATTCACTACACATGAGTTGGAGTTTTATTTATCTTGGCAATGATATTGTATAGAAATGATAGAACACTGATTGGCTTATAATTTCTGTTATTTTCTTTATCATATGTTCTTTCGATTATCTGATACTTTATTATTATTTGAATATTTGGTATATAACTTTGCGAATATTTTTTTATTTATTTACCTGCTTTTTAAAAAAAAATCAATAATGAATCCAATATTTCCTGCAACATTTCTACTTTTCATAGATTTAATTATAGGAGTTATAGTTGGTTATTACTTTATAATTCTCTATAAAACACTCTATATATTTCATGATGTTTCTTTTTTTAGTGCTAAAATAACTTTCCTACTCATTACATTGTGCTATTTACATTTTTGAAACTTTTACTCTCTTCTATAGCTTTTCCTGCCAATTCACAATTAAAATTTCTTATGTCACTGTTTATTCTTTTTTTACGATTTTAATTTTTTTTATCAATTCACTTATTCTTAATGGATTATTTTTTTAAAAAAATTTTCTTCTTTTTTTCATACATTTTTTTTGTCTCAATAAAAAATAACTGTTAAATTGCTAATATTTTGTACCAGTTATGTTTTTTGTAGTTCTTAATACAATATCTGTTATTTTCTTATTGATTTTAGTCAAATATAAATTATCTCCGAAATATGTTAATATTTTAAAACCATTTTCAAATTCTAATATAAATTCATTGGAAAGTTTCTAAAGATTCAGAATATCAAGTGTTATTACTGTTTGCCAGAATGTTTGTTGTGATGCTTTTTATATATTGGATTGTGTCCATTGTCTAATGATAAATATATTAGATAATGGAAATAATCCAATATGTAAATACAACTGTTATTACTATCTCTTTACTTTGTATTACTCCCACTAATCTAGTAATATTTCCTGTGAAAAATCTTTTAAAAATATTGCAATGTTGAAATAGATTTTTTCTGTAAATAAAAAATACTAATTCTGTTCTAACTTTGTTTGGGTTTTTCCAAGTTCATTTACATTTAGATTTTTATTTTCAAAGAAAGAAATCCATAAGACTATGGTTTCTCTCATTTAAGTCATGATAACATAATTTATCCACATCATTTTGATTTTTCACTCGTTGATCAATTCATATATTAAAATCTTCAATGAAAATTATATATATATATATACACCTGGGTCTCATTTTATCTGGATTATTTTAATGTGATTTCGAAGTTATGCGATTCTTGTTTCTTCTTAATATCTTCATATTTCACTATATTTATTAGATATCAAGAAATTGAAATTATTAATAACTTATTTTGACTTGAAATACTTTTTTTTTCAAAAGTATAACGTTATATTAGCAGCTAACAGTGAATATGGCCTGAAGTTGTAATTAGAATGTTAGCTTCTATATAAATAACCTATTTATACTAATGAGTAAATAATAATAATAGATTTATATTTACATATAAAAATATCACAATAAATATTCAAAAATTTTAAACTTTTGAAATGTATTTTGTTAATTATAACAGAAATAAATATTTTTTTCGATTTTTAAAATAAATAATAATGGAGATTTTATTGATTTTATAAACTGGAAATAATCTTTCTAATGATAATCTATAATCTTTTTGTTTTGATTACAATTTCATTTTTTTAATATAGAAACAAAAAACCATTAACACAGCTCAAGACTGAAAGTGGCACCAGTTGTATGTCACATGATGAATTTGATTTCTTAACAGTTCACAAACAAATGCATATTGTCAAATAGCCAAATAACTGCTAATGATTAAAATATGTATAAAAAAATGTAAAATTAAATACTGTAGTTAATTAAAAAACTTTGTCTTGTATTATTTTTTCAAATATTTGAAATTTTTTTTAGTCATACTTTATTTCCTTATTTTTTTAATGCAAATTTTAAAGTAATTTTTTCTTCTCGCTTTGCTTTTATGTGATTTCTGAAAGTTACAACCCCTAACCCCATTTTTCAAGGTAAGTTAAGTCTATTTTTGTGCAATGCACATTTTCTGAGGAACCTATCTACCACATAAAACAAGACCCAGGTATATTGTGCTGATTATATATGTTTTGTACATCCATATAAAAATTATCTACTTTGTTATCACAATGAAAATTTTTGAGGGCAAAACTTATGTATCCAATATTTGTGCTTTTGCAGCAAACTAGTGTTCATTTTAAATCAATTGTCTCTTTAATTTTTTTCTAACTTCCTAAAGCTCAACAATATCTTCTTTAATATTAGATCACTCATCTTCAATTTATGCAACTTAATTTCATTTGAAACTGGTCTTCATTTGAAGGCATCAAAATTTCCATGAAATATTAACCTGCAATCAGGAAATTATTGATGCTCTTTGCTGTCTTACCTGGTAATTTTACAATCTTCTGGAAATAAGGATAATTTAGTTTTGTCTACCATGATTATAAATGTCTATATAAAAATGCTCATAAACATATTCACTCATTTTGCTTTCAAAAAAACTGACTTAGTTTTTCATTTATCAGGTATCTGGAAAAAAACCATGGTATTTCTTAATTTTGAACCCAAAGATAAAACACCAGTAAATTCACTACATATTTGCTAATGCATTTTGGCGTATCGATATAATATTACAATCCCATATAATAACAGCTGTAACGACAAAAAATATCGAGTTGACATTAGAAATTTGGTCTATTGGATTACTATAAGGCTTCAAAGAGCTACCTTTCAATTAATAACAAACGCTATACAATGTCCATTTCAGCAATATATAACTAAAAACCTATTTTACGTTTTAAGATTTTCTATTTAAAAAACAACACATTTAATATCTATCCAATCATTTATTTTTTTATTTAATGCCACTATGTTAAAATTATAGGAAACTATGTTACTAATAGAGAACAATCTACAAATAATTAAATAACTGTCAAATATTAGGGGTAGTTGTGAATATCATTAGCAATTGTAGTGAGTCATGTGAGCTTGTGCTGAGAGATATTTTTTTCAAACAAGTCAGATAAATTTATTTCAGATACTTAAAATTATCAAATAAATTTAAATTTGAAATTATTTAATGAGTCGAATAAGTTTGTAAACACAGGATTTCACCAATGATTTTTTTTAATAGAAGTCGTCTTAGAGATAGCTGATAAGTATTTAATTCAGTGATAATGGTTTCTCTTACACTTTTTTTTTAAAAAAAAGGTCTGCTATTATTTCTGGTGGATATATTTTAAAACAACCATAGTTTGATTTTTTTTTCCATTTGATTGGAATTTTAATAATAAAAAAATCGATAGACTTCGAGAATATATATATTGTAACCATATATTTTAGTAGAAAATGTATTCATTGATGTAACTTATATAAAAATTTCTCTTTCTTCTGTTGGTGATTTGGTTGGCTTGATTCGCACTTGAAAAGATTACTTTCTTATAGTATTTTAATAAATTTAAATTTGCTTTATTCCATATGCTAACTGATATCAAAATGTTTAACTTTTTAAAATTTTACAACATATTAAAATTTGGTAAAATATTATTAAAAATAATATTTTGTTTTATTTATTTAAAGTAATCTTAAATTATTATTTCTATTGAATTAAAATAAAACCATTTGTTCAATTAAAATAAATTATTAAATAAATACAATAATTGCGTAGGCGTCTCAATGTAATAAAAGAAAAGAGCGCGAATTTCTAGGAGAATATCGTCTGTTAATTTTGTCTTTGGTGGGAGAAAGAACAAAATGGTAAAGGCAAATGTTGTCAATTTGCTGAGCTCAATTTGAAACCGTTAATAAGTAACTAAATGACCACAAAATTTGTTATAAACATAGAATAATTTAGTGGTATCTAATTAATATGGATCACTAGATTTATAAATCTTTTCAAGTCGGACGGCCAAGAATCAAATCACCGATAGTATTTCCAATATTACATTTGTTGAAATGTCGGAGCTTCCCAGTTTAAGTTTGAAAGAATTACCTGCAAGAAATTGGTATGTTTCAAAATGTTTATTAATCTATAATTTGGAAAATTTAGATCAATGTTTTAATCATAAAAGTTTGATGAAAATGAAAATTTGTTTTTTAAAAAGAAAAAAAGTTTAAGTTAAAATAAAATGCTAAAGCTATCAAAATAGTTAATATTTCCATGTTTAATTCTAATAAAATATAATATTGATTGATAATTAACTTTATAGTGCCATTAATATTTGCTAGTTAATTTGTTCAACAATTGGATCAAAATTATTCTTCAAAAAATTAATTAGAGCTATTTTATAATATTATCGTCTGTTTAAAAATGTATAAATTAGTTGCTGTAAATAGTTATTCCTGGATTAACGCAATGGATAAATAAATACTTGCATGGATAGGATAAACTTGAAACACTTTTGATCAGGATGTAGTGATTAATAACTTTATGAAAAACATTTTCATTTAAATTCTACGTATTCTGTTTGGAATTGTTTCGTGTTTGGAGAGCCACGCAAATCGTTAATCTAATATTGTTTTAATAACTAACCAAATGGATATAATTGCATGGATGGAATATAACTACAGCTATAGCTATTACCTTATATAATAATTATTATACACATTGTACATGGATTCAACGGATCCCATCAGGAATTATAAAATACTATACAATCCAATTAGTGATATACATCTTTTAAAATTCACGTGCTGAACTATAAATGCTTTAGATTTGATTTTATCACACACACACCGTTAAATGTTATATAATTAATAAATTATACATTTATTTAAATTTTATCGTTATATGAACTCGCATATGAAGTTCATAATTTATATTTGTTAGATTCACATTAATAAAGGTTGAATAACATATTTATTCAAAGAATAGCGCTCGCGGAAAAAGCTTAAACAAGATATAATGAATTTATGAGACGTATTAATCTTTGTGAGATATTGTGAGTCTTTCCAGGGTAATCCTGACGTTTAGCGCCCCGAACAATTCTCCCTCTATTTTTAAAAAAATGAACTTTTTTTTCACTATGTAACTATATCCAAGTGTAAATACTAATAAAAAAAGATTAAAAAAAATACTTACATTTACATGCGTATTTTTCACGTATAGCGGTCTTTGCTGTATATAGAACTGTAAATAAATGACGTATATTAACTGTAAATGTTTTTCCGTAAAGAAGAATAAATAACAAGAAAACAAACTTACATTTTTAGGAGTAATTGGAAGCCACACAAGCGACGAAATGCACGAAAAGGTCGTCGCGTGCGTGTATATTTCTGAAAGAAAATTCCTGCAGGTAGGATGAGAACAAAGGTGTGCTCATCCCAAATTGGTATTTTAGCTTATGCTATGCGACAGAGTGGACATAGGCATAATTCCACGCGGTCAAGCAAAAGTAGTTCAGAATTTGTCTCGTGTCACAAATGACGCGTGACCAAATTGCGTGAGTCTAAATACAGCCTAAAAAAGTAATTATTTTTTTGGTTATTTATTATTCTTTATGTAATTGCAGAGTATATGTAACTATAAATGTCTTTTTTACATGAAGATGAATAAATAAAATGGATGTAACAAAACTTAATTTTTTAGGCTCTATTTAGTCTCACGCAAAGTTGCTATAAAAATTATGAACTACTGTACTTTGGTCATTTGTGACACGTGACAAATTCTGAACTACTTTTGCTTGACCGCGTGGAATTATGCCTATGTCCACTCTGTCGCATAGCATAAGCTAAAATACCAATTTGGGATGAGCACACCTTTGTTCTCATCCTACCTGCAGGAATTTTCTTTCAGAAATATGCACGCACGCGACGACCTTTTCGTGCATTTCCTCGCTTGTGTGGCTTTTCGTGCATTTCCTCGCTTGTGTGGCTTCCAATTACTCCTAAAAATGTAAGTTTGTTTTCTTGTTATTTATTCTTCTTTACGGAAAAACATTTACAGTTAATATACGTCATTTATTTACAGTTCTATATACAGCAAAGACCGCTATACGTGAAAAATACGCATGTAAATGTAAGTATTTTTTTTAATCTTTTTTTATTACCATTTACACTTGGATATAGTTACATAGTGAAAAAATAGTTCATTTTTTTAAAAATAGAGGGAGAATTGTTCGGGGCGCTAAACGTCAGGATTACCCTTTCCAGATTTATATTCCCACTCCAATATTATTTACATTATATTACACAGGTTTATTTTAAGCAAGATAAGTAGTACATTAGCTGTCCTGATTATTGTAATATTTTACTAAGCAAGAACCCACATTTGCTAAAGTGTCAGCGTATTCTGAATGGTCAGATGAATTGAGGATGATGATTTTTGCACTTTACTGTGAAGTAAATTATAATGTTTGTTTTTAGAATATTAAAGGGCTTTAATCTGTGCTGGTGGTTAATCCGCAGATTATTTAATTGCCATGTTGTATTTTACACATATTCCTGCACTGGTGGTTAATCCGCGGAATTTTGTGATTATACGTGTGACTTTATGATAATGTTTAAATACGCAAAACGTTTAGTATTATTTTATTCCTATGTGTAGATGAATACATCCACAGGAATATGTTTGCTTCACAGATATAAGTTGGGCAAAGTATTTAGTTAATCTGCTAAATCATCTTCTTCATTTGGTAAGCATAATTTTATTGTTTAGATTAACAAATGGTAACAGGACATTCTATTCAAGTACTTCATAATAATTAACTGTTAGTTGATTATTATCTACCGGAGTGTAAGTTTACATTTTCATTTTAATTAATTATTACATGATAGTGAAATCATACATACATCATATTATTTATTATATGATTATAAGTTTATGGAAGGGATATATTGAATCTGGAAATGATGTTTATTGTTTCAGAGGTTGATGCTGAATTTAATAATTGTCTCAATGTTCATTATAGTAGATTGAAATAAGGTATGATTAGGTTTTGTTAAAACTATACCTACAAAATGTACTGAAGAAAGTCTATTGAAATATCATTTATTTATTTTATTTGTTTGGTTATGTTTTATTTAAATATTGAAATAAACTATTTATTGTTCAAAAAGTTTGTAAATAAAGATTGATTTATAGTTAAACTTACTGTGCCGTTGCTATGTGTCATTCAATAACATTAGAAATCCTAAACTTTGGATATAGCATACAGTGAATAGCATACATTTAAGTACATATTATTGTCTACATGATAGAAAGAGTTTATAAATATTTTTTGAGAAAACATTAGGATGCTTTTTGTCTTTGGTTGTATATGATTGGTAAGGTACAATAAAATCCCATTTACCTTTTTCCATCATTGTGGCTTTGCGTGGTTGATTCTAGTATAAAATACAGATTAATTATTAAGCTTATAAACAGATTTATCAAATAATTTCACGATCAAATATCTTTACTTAATAATTTTAAATTGACATTCGTCAAAACAATAAGAGTCTCAATGATATACTAAATTATAAAAGAACCCAAGTATTCATTTTTAATTGCAAAGCTTTACCTAGACTAGCATCTGTATTAGTTTCATAATTTTATACAATTCCACAAAGTACACTATCTTGTACATGGTCGGCTATAGGGTCGCATACCATAAAAATCGCAAATTGAGATTTAAGAGTGATAAAACTGCACTTATAATTTGTTTAATATGTTTTATAATAATACACTTAGGTGACGTAGTTGAGACCACGCACTTTATGGTTACAGCTATTGGCTGCCCAACTTTAAAGGGTCTTAGATGGCCATTGGCTGGAGATCTTTTGTTTGGTTATAACCTTTGGCGATGCAAACGTGGTGTCCATCATCATCTCATTAGGTGGTCATCGTCGAGTGTTATGGTTATAACTTTTGGCCCGCAACGTGGCAGGCTAGCAGATGTTTGGTTATAATATATATATATATATAACAATTTTAAATAACATATAGCCAAGCTATAATTATCAACGTCTTTACACATTAGCACTGAGTTTTATAATAGCATAATATATTTTATTCTTTAATAAACACTGAGAAAGAGTCACATGAACATTGACCAAAAAAAAAAAAAAAACAGGATGCCCAGGTAAATTGTCAATAGACCAGCTACTTGAAAATATTTCGAACTTACTTTTTTTTAATTACCATAAATATGTCTACCAATACTCAAATCTTAACTCATAATTACTTATTCACAAGATCTTTCATATGTATTGCAAACTTATGCACCTAATATAAGTGGTCACAATGGATATTCAAGTCATATACCTGAATGACATATTTTACAATTTTATAAAATGTTTGCTATATTATGGATTAATAGCTAAATAATACAGTATAAACATAGCTTACCCTATATAATGAGATTAAAAATATGTAATGCAGGCATCTACACATTTTGTCTGCCTTAGCAGAAATATTCATCAATATAACAATGACATTTCTATTAAAATACTACCATTGTAGTATTGTTGATGTTACAGTTTGAATGAATACCTTAATGGGATTTAATAAAGTCTATTTAAAACTACTCAGTAACACACAAAACAGAATTACATAATACTTTATTTTTTAATCATTTTGCACTAACAAATAAATATCTAAATAAATAATAAACTATTATGCAACAATGTAAAAGATGAGTAGTGCAAGCTTCCTTGAAAGAAAATAAATGTTATGCAAATATAAATGAATCATTGTTCATAAATTATACATTTAAACATTAGCATCAAATAGCTGCAAGTTGTCTAGATATACTATCATTAATCTCCATAAATTTGAACCTTGTTTTGAATACTTTTAGATCATACAGCATTGTTTCACATGGAACATACTATAATATATGCATTGCATATATTAACAAAAAAGTTTAATTGTTAAAAAAAAAAATCTGGCTAAATTCTGAATGTTATATAAATATAAGCAAATAACTTAAATTAAATTTAATTTTAAAAAATAAAACAGACAAAATGAACTAAATTTTAGTGTCAGATTGGTATAAAAATTAATCCGTTTACAATGTGTAGAAGCAAATGTATATATATATAACTTTATGAATAAGTTAATGTTCCATAACAAATAAAACAAAATTTGATGGAAACTTTTAATACCAAAATGACTAATCCATGTGTTGAATTTTATATCACTAATAAAGTTTTATTTATTTATATATATATATATATTGTATATATATATATATATATATATATATATATATATATAACTATTTATTAAGTTGCTGTATAACTTATTTGCATAATCTCTCAAAGCAAAGAAATTATAATTTTGTGCTAGAAGCATAGGTTTATTTTCAACAACAAACAAAAAACAAAATGTTCTATCAATTTACAATGTCCAATTCTTAACATTTTTGCAGATATCAAAAAAGGAGAAAATAATGTGGTCAGTTTTCCATCTGTAATGCATTTTTATAAAAAAATTAAACTAATGCTTCATCACATAAATTATCTGCATAATCCAGAAGCAAAATCTGATTTTATATTAAATTTTATTTTCAATAACCACTAAAACAAACAAATTTTATATGTTGGAAACTTCTTATATTGGCTACTACATTATTAGATCACTCAACATTAAAGAACAAATGCATACCTAGATTAGTACCCATAAATACATTCTTTGATTAATCTAAACCATACACTGTTTGAAATTTATTTTCAATACTAATATATGTGGATAGTTTTAACTTTTCAGCTATTCATATTTTTATGACAGATCTTAGCAGCTGGACGAATAACATTTCCAACCTTTTATTTTATCAATTAATTTTATTCTTTAATAATTTTTTTTAAAACATTGAATTATTTCTTTAAAATCTAAATTAATAAATAAAAATCATTCTTAAAAATAATATTTCACCATTGCAAATATAGAAAAAATAATTAACTGAAATAAAGAGTCAGAATAATAATTATTTATTAGATAATTGTTATATTGCTGATAATAATGTTAAATGAATGAAATTCAATTTGTTTTAAATTAGTAATTAAAATCCAAATGAATTATTGTTCACATTATGTAAACCTAATAAAATTCTATCTAAAATTTAAAATTTTACTTATAATTATTTTTAAATAGCAAAAATAAATTGTACAATCAATATGAATGCATTCATTTTACAATCACATCTTGATGTTGATTTTTTTTGCCATGCTTTTTTTTAAAAGTAAATGTTATTGAATAAAATCTGAATCTAATCATAAATTTTTTAAACTATAAATTTTATAACATTTTGTGAAAATATTCATAAATACTTAAACAAACTATGGAAAATATGTTCTTATTTTCAACATCTAAACAAAAGCATATGGGCTTTTAAAAGCTTTTCCAACAATCTTTGATGTTTAAAAAACAAAGAAACTATTAATTAGTGGTGTTGCTGACTTGTTTATAGTAGATTTATGTGTATGTTCCTATTACTGTGAGTTGTTTTAAATTAATAAATCACTATTACATTAGGTCTAGTTTTATCATTCAATAAACATAAAATTTCCAAATGAATGTTAATGCCACAAGAGAATGAGTTAAACCCAGTGCAATTGCAGGGTGATCACAGTATCCAAAATATTTTGGTACAGTCATTAAAAAATTAATATTTGAACACAATTGCATCAACTATTTGTATAATCCAAGTCAAACAGTATTGAATCATGATTAGACCTTGATGAAGAAATTTAATTTACCTATAAGATGGATGAATATGCATTTGTTTATAATTTTAAATAATAATCAAATCAATATTAAAATTTTATTTAAAAATAGGATCAGTTTTAATATTCATGCAAATTTATATAATCCTAACTCAATATAAAAATATGTCAAGAAAATATATATTTTTTATAAAAAAAAAGTTATTATTTATATTCAATTTTGTACAAATATAAAGCCAAATTCTTCAGTAAATGTTTAATCCTTTCAAATGCTGATTTTTATGTCAGTTTTTGCCAATGTTCAATCCTTCATTTCTATATAAGATGTTTATTTTATACTAAAACATAAATAAATTGAATTTGACTTTTTTTAATTTTATTTTACAAATGAAAAACATTATAAAATGTCATATTTGATCTTTAGAAATATTAAACAAATGAATTATAATAAGAATAAAGGATGTAAAACATTCAACAAAATGAGCGAAAGAGAGTTTTAAAAAAAATCAGTAAAATCTTTTTTAAAATATATTTGTAAACCATGAATGAATAAATGAAGCCATCTGAAAAATATATCAAATTAAGCTTTAACATAATAATATTGATGTCAACAAATAATGATGTTACATGATCACTTTCAAATCACTAAACATCATATATCACCATTCTTAATGTTTACACAATCTGTTTACATAGACCTAAACTCTCAATACAGTAGTATCACTCAGTATAATCCAGAGTAATCAATGGATGGAGAAAGGTTTGTGCATAAAATCCCTATCCAGTGCCTACTCATACAATATCCCCAGACTACATTCTATCTTATGCAATGCTCTCAGATCAAAGGCTCCTCACTGATGAAAGCTACAAGCTAAAAACTAGTCTGGGGATGTTGGATAAATAGACACTAGATAGGGATTTTATGAACAAATCTTCCTGCATCCATTGATTACTCTAGCTTGCACTGAATGATGCTACTCTATGGAAAGTTTAACCTATATTGTTAATTTTACATAGGCTTGATTATCTGACACTGCAATTTTTATTGTTAACATTACAAATTTATTAACTTATATTTTTAAAAATAAAACATATATAAATAAAATCAATGTGGATATATGTATTATTTTGTTATAAATAATTATTAAACAATTATTGTGTAAAAATAATCAGAAATATTTAACAAACTATCAAAAAATATATTCTTTTTTATTCCAAAAACTTTCTGAAAGTAATATCACAAAAGCATTGACAAAGAGATTATAAAAACCTATACTCTTAATGCCTTGGAAACTTTATTTATTAAGCATGTGCTAAAGGACTTTGATATTTATTGAACTGCCTCAAAAATATTGATCTTTTCAGATTTTTTTTTAAATTGCAAAATCAATAATTGTTAGAATGAAGTATTAATGTTTTAAAAATCTATGTTAATATCATTTAAGATATAGTTGTAGAAAAGCAATATAAAAATTCAGAACTATCTCACTATTTCTAAAGTAAACAATGTCATGCAAATTTATGGAACTGATATTCAAAAGGTTAACTTTAAAATGAAATATAAAAAGATTTGTGGGAAGAATCTATTTTTACATTAGGCTAATTTTTAAAACAATAAACAAAGTAATTTTAACTTTTAATTTTTTTTTTCTATTTCTAATACAAAATTTGAAGCAAATATAAGCAGATAATCAATTTAAATGAATGTTTTTTACTTAATTTTTTAAGAATTTGTGTAATACTGCTGGATCTATTTTTATTTCCATAAAATATAAACAATTTTTTTAGATAATAAAGAATTAAGCACATTTTAATATTTAAATTAATGTCACCTTTCTTAACATTCAATTTTTTTAAAAAAAAGTTTAGACAACAAAACGTGCTACTTTAATAAATGTGCTACTTTTTTTTTAATTTATAATTTTATGTCTCTGAATGAAATACTCGCAATAAAAAATAAAAATTCACAAACACTTTCACTTTTAGATACAACTTTTTTATTATAATATTTTACATGTATTTATTACTGAAAGGCAAAATTCTAAAAAAAAACAACAACAACATTTAAACGTTTGCTTTCAGCTAATAAAATTATATTTATATTTACTGAAAAAAAATTAACTTAATTAAATCTTCTGTAAAACAATATCCCCTTTTATGTAAAATTAAAAGCACACAAAACCCAATACTCTACTTGTGCTTATATCAACAATGAGTATTTTCTTATTTTACTAATTAGTCAGTCCAAAAAGAATACTTCGAGAAATATTACATTAATAAATATTAAATTGTCGTTAAAACAATTACGTGTGTGTGTGTGTGTGTGCATATATTGTTTGTACTTATAAAATAACTTTGTTAGTAACTCAGTAATTAATTCAAATATCAAATTTAAATTTTTGAAGTTCGTTAACACATTCTATAAACCTGTTATTTTTTTTAAATTCATTGATAAACTAGACAAATAATTATTTGTCTTTGTAAGTAGGTTGATGCTACACATGAAAAAAATAATATATTCTAATATTACATTTATTTCTGCAATATCTTTTAGTAATATGAGATATTTTACTAAGGTAACATTTAACTTTGACCATTTAATGATAATAGAGATCTTAGTAGTTTAAAAACAAATGCCAAACAATTACTTTTTGAATTAGAATTACATATATGATATCCATGACTGATTTAACTGATGATTGAAAGAGGGAATATTTACGATCATTTGAAAAGTAGAGCTAAAATAGAGACACTTGAAGAATGTATTTTTTTTAGGCTGATTGTGGGAGGATAATTCATGATGGCTCAAAAATGAGTAAAGTTCAGTTAAATTGCCTGATAATTAGAATTTGAATGATTTCATTCTTATTTTCTCAATCAAAAACCTTTTATTTACCAATAGTGGATGTTTACATGAATTGACTGGAAAAAAAAGCTAAGATTGTTTACAACCTGAAAATGTTTTCCAATTTCAAGATTTACTTAATTTGGAAGTATGTAAAATGACTTCATTATCATAATATAATAAAAATATTCAACATTTAGTGATATTTAAATAAAGGAATATACATATTTAGATAATATTCAAATGATTGACATTTTTAGTGCATTCTAGTGAAAAGAGTGACTGATGACTGTTTTTTTCTCAGTGTTGCCTGCAGCGCCATCTCTAATTAATTCATATACTACATGAAAATGCAGTTTATATATTCACCACATAAAACTAAAAAAAAATTAGCATTTTTGAATCATGAGTTATAGCATAAAATGGCACACATATTTTGTACTTTAACCGATAATGAAATAATATGATATACTAATTGTTATTTTAAGTTATCCAAAATTACTGTGAAACATTTAGAATGTTTCTAACTGTACATGATCATGAAGCTATGAGTTGCAAGAACATTTTCAAGTGGTTTTCAAGACTTTGTGATGGCAGAGAGAAAATTGAAAGAATCTATGAAAATATAAAATTGCTCACATTTCATGTCCTCACTTTTAATTCAGCTATGCTAGCATTTTAAAAGTATGTGGTGAATAATGTCTTCACATTAAAAATGAATTGATTCAGAAATAATACTGCAGGAAGTTTGGAAAGTGAACCAATCATCTCTTTATTGGAATCCATTACTGTATGTTTAGAAGTAAATGATAAAGACACTTGGTAAGCTGTTTATAGAAAATTATTTTTATGTATATAGATATGACACATACCATAAATGGTATATGTAACTCATTATTATTTTTTTAACTTATTGTTTTTTTTAATAATATATATGAAGTAATACTCAATTCACTTGTAAAACTTACAACTTTTTCAGTTTTAATTAGATAATTGTTAAGATTGTATTACGGAATTCTCAAATGTGTTATTATACATGGAGTTCAGTATTTATTTAAAATATAACTAATCCAACCCAAAAATTCAGATGAGTTTATTGATAAAAAATAGTGTGCAGCAAACAAAACAATTGAGATATAATTCTCTGAAAAATATGTCAGTTTATTAAATTGGCAACAATAGATAATCTGAATATCTTTGATCAATAAACACAATTGAAAATCATTATTTAAAAATATTACTCATCAAAGAGGTTCATATAATCTCAAATTTAAAAAATATCTTTTAAGACAGATACTGTCAGAATTTGAGATCACAGAAGTAGAGATATATAAAACTTTCAGTATAAATAAAGCAAATTGGTGTACTTTTATTATTAAGAGTATCTTCTAGTACAATGTATAATGGTTCTGGAGATTTTACAAAGAGTACTTTACCTTGAAAAGAATGTTTCCAATATTCAAGACTAAAATAGACTAGCTATTGATTTAACTATATATATATATATATATATATATATATATATATTGTAATTATAATTGAAATAATATTTTTAATGGGTTACAAACAATTATAAACAATCCTTAAATCCGCAGAAGTACTTTCGGTTACTTTCTAACCTGCCTCAACTTTTTTTTTTAATTTAATGGCAGTTGAGGCAGGTTAGAAAGTAACTGAAAGTACTTCTGTGGATTTAAGGATTGTTTATAATTGTTTGTAAACCGTTAAAAATATTATTTCAATTATAATTACAATATTTTTTTTAATTAACGGATATTTATATATATATATATATATATATATATATATTAACGGATATTTATATATATAGAGTTTTAGGGTAAACCTGGATTGATGACACTCATTGCCATCAGTCCCAAATCAATGACAAAATTTAAATATAAAATTAAATATAAAATAAATCAATAACTATGAGGAATGAGCCTGATAGATTAATCCACAACTAACTATAAGTAACTTTAAGTTTATCAGCATTACACAAAAGCAATAATTATTCATTATCATGAATGATCAACAATACAATAAGTCAACAGTCAATCTTTGTGACTGGATTTGAAATGGGTCTACTATATACCATGCTCATTATTTAGTCTTGTCAGCTTGAGGCAGATTATTTAAATAATATTTTGGATGCATAATCTTAAGTGCTATTCCATCAGAATGTAAAATTTAAAAATAATTCTGGATCTTAAAACATGCTGATCATCATCAACACTCTGAATTCTTAGTACTATTAATGTACTGGCCAACTATGAACTTAATTTTTATAAATAATTAAAATAAAATATAGTTCATGGACTTTAAAGAATATCTCCTTTGCACAAACTAGCATCATCATCAACTGGATGTCTATAAATACTAAACATATTACACCATTATGCTCAAATACAGCTCAGTAAAAAAAAAGCTATTACTGTGAACAAGAGATATAATACAAACATATAATATTTTTAATTTATTCTATGATTGAGCAAATTTATTGGAATAACTTTAATAATAAAATATCAATTTATTAACAATAAAAATGAAATTAAGGACTGCAGAATAAAGTTATACATATAAATTAAGCCTTCTGGTTTTAATTAATACAATTGACTATCACATTGCAATTTTCAAATACCTCATAACAGATTTACGTAAAATATATATAAATCAGCACACAGATGGGTGTTATAATAATATATGAACATAGTTGAATTATCATAAACCTATAAATGGAATTATCATAGACCTATAAATGAAATTCATTTTTATAATGCATAATTAGTGACTGACTTAATATATATGTATATGTGCATAGAAATGTGTGCATACTTTGCCATTTATATAAAAAAAACCTAATAAATCATTATATTTTCTCAATACAGAATTAATTCAATTTCAAAAAAACATAAAATGCACACATATATAAGCACACAGATGTGCTGTATAATAATTTAAAATTTAACATGTTTGAATTGTTATAGACTTATAAAAAATTTCAATTCATTTTTAATAATACATAAATGCACACATATGATGTGCATATATATATATATATATATATATATATATGCAAACACACTACTATATTGTTGTATGCCATAAAATATATAACCATCTTATTATATATACAAATTTAAGTCAGTCAATATTTGGGCTATTTTTAATACATTTTCATATCAATTAAAATGTAAATGTTGATTGTTTATTTTTATATATTAAAAAAACTGTCTCACTTTAGTGATATAGTGATATTCTTTGCCATTAAATGAAAGCAAATAGAGCTGGACCAATAATGAAATACCTCGTTTTTGCTTCTATACTTTATATAGTTATTAACAACAATGTTGTTTATTAATGTCATTTATTCAAAAGTTATTAATTATCCAGTCTACTTTATTAGGCACTTTCTGAAGAATCTGATATATAAGTTTAGTTTAAGTTAAGATATATTTATAGAAGCACAATATTTTCATTAAATTGTATAAATGCATCTTTCTTCAAATGTATTAATTATAATTTGAATCAGTAATTGTTATAATATCAGTTTTAATTATCAAATTGGGTTAAAAGAACAGTTAAATTAATAGAAATAAAAATTTGAATATTTTAATTTTTTAATCGTTTACTAATGGTGTATAACTATAATTGCTTAGCTTTGAGTACAATGTGTATTCTTGCAATAGAGTTTGTTTTATGCACCTTGTGACAGTATTCACTATGCACTCAGTGAAAGTATGAAACACTATGGATCATATTCTAAAATATAATACTTATAAGTATATGTAATAAATAATAGAACAAGAAATACTTTCAGTGGTGTGTTCATTTAACTTCACGTTAATATAGTCCTACAATACTGCAGTTAGAATATGAGACAGTAACTGTCATTTTTCTACAAGTATTAAACTCAGTGTTCTTTTTCTACATTTGCATTATATAATTTTATTCCTAAATAAAAATTTGTAAATAACTATTATACCAGATACTAGTTAAACATATTTTAATTGTTTATTCATAATTCCCAGAAAAATAAATAAATCTAGTTTCCAGTTAGAAACTTACATTATAAATACTTATACACATATATGTAATCTTATTCACATAGGAATCCAAATAAGCTATCTTTGTAACAATTTACCTGTGTTGTTGTTAATATAGCCTTTTTGTTTTTAATTGACCTGTCAATATGTTTATATTTTATCAGTGCAATATAGGTAATATCAACAATTTATATAGCTGTTATTTAAAATTATTTGAATATATATGTAAACACTGTAATAATTAATCAGTTATGTTCACACAATTATGTTTTGATTAAAGTTTTGCAATGATAGCATTTTTATTGTATTTATATGTTGGACTATTTCTATTATCTAATATTAAATATTGAATGTCTTGAGAAAAAATTAATATTAGATGATGGAAATAATCGAACATATAAATACACAACTAATTTATTTTATAAATAACGGGAAAGTATTATTAGGATTCTTTTTCATTTTTTAAATATGTATTTACATATACATAGGTAGATAGGTAAACAAGTAGGCAGGAAACCAGACAAGTAAGTAAAAATAGTAGTAGATAGTTAGATAGGTAGATATTTAAATAAGTAGGGAGGGAGATAGGTAGGTAGGCAGATGCATAAGTCGTTAGTAAATAGACAGAGAGACAGTGATATAGATAGATAGATAGATAGATAGAAAGATAGATAGATAGATAGATAGATAGATAAATAGATAGATAGATAGATAGATAGATAGATAGATAGATAGATAGATAGATAGATAGATAGATAGATAGATAGATAGATAGATAGATAGATAGATAGATAGATAAAAAGATAGATCAAGATAGGTAGATAGAGAGGTCGACAAAAGATAGATAAATAGAGATTGGTAAGTAGGTAGGTAGATAAAAGGGAGGTATAGAGATAGATAGATAGATAGATAGATAGATAGATAGATAGATAGATAGATAGATAGATAGATAGATAGATAGATAGATAGATAGATAGATAGATAGATTAATAAAGACCGAGAGAAATACGTGAGAAAGTAAGTAAATATATTGTTTTGTTAAAACATGATCCTAGGAGTCGATAATAATTGAATATTACCTAATAATAATACTGATAAAAATTCGTTTTTATTTACTGTAAAGTACATATCTACAGTTAAAGACTGATTGTAGATTGCACGTAAATTAAACAGATAATTAAATTCAATTGTTTTTTTATTATTTACAGTACATATTTATAGCCGTAAGCTAATTACTGATTACAAATAAATTAAACAAATAGTAAATATAAACAAAGATGAAAAAAAATATTACTTTAATAAAAGAAAGATGTTATTTGTTTTTTTTTCCTTTTTTAAGATACTAAAAAATAATTTCAGATAAAGATCAACGTCATTTAACTAATAAAGATGAAGAATATGAGAGAGAATTTCAGTGTATTGCATAGTACAAGTTTTAACCAAAAATTGTTTTATTGACTTGAGTCTTTCATAAAAGCAGTTCAGTTTTTTGTAAAGTTTTATGGTAGAATGTATATTATTTTTTGCTGTTTCAAAATACCTCAAAGCACTATTAATGCTACTTCACTTTTTAATATTTATTTATTTCACTATCTCAAAATCAATCTAATGTTATGCTAATTATTAAAGAATATTCGATGTATTTACTCTATTAATGTTTGTATCTGACTTCAAAATAATAATGAATGTTTTTTCTAAATGATGTAAGGTATATTCCTTATAATAAATATGAAATTCTACTATTTCCTTATATATATATATATATATATATATATAGTAATCTTAGATTAAATTCTATAGCCATTCATAGCGATCTTAGAATCCTATTTTTCAGGAATAGCTTATTTCAAAGATGTAGATACTATAATCAATATAGCTTAGAAACATAGTAATCTATTTAAGTATTCCATCAAATACTAATGATTTTTTTGCTTTCTGATATTTGTTAATATGGATTTGATTCTGTCTTGTGGAATACTCATTCAAAAAGAGATATAAATAAAATTCAAATAATCTTCAACTAATTCTTTAGATATTGTCACTTATATAATATAGTTGTGAAATATATCTTTTGTTAAGACAAAAAGTAGAGATTTCAATTTTTTCTACAAAGTCATTGCTAATGATATTAATAATATGCTTTCAAAACTATATCTTATTTTTATTAATATAAAAATCAACTGAAATAATCTTTTCTATTATATAAATTTTGGAAAATAACTATGTGCCAAACATAGACATGCTTAAAATCTGAATAAAGTTGGCAATTTTTTGGCTGGGGCACATTCGGCTAAGTTATATTATTCATAGTCATGGCATCTGACAGGGGGGAGAATATTGCTGGCTTTATTAGAAAAATGTAAATGGGGATGCCATGATTATGACTATTAGTCGAAAGTGCACTAAGCAAAAATTGTGAATATTATTCAGATTCTAAGCATATTTTGTATATTTGTTTTTGCTTAAAGCTATTTCCCACATTACATTTCCTGTAGATATTGCATACAAAAATTTGCAACATTATATTAATTTTGGTTTTATTTTATTTTCATTTTATTCGAAAATATTTGTTAAATCCACTATTCTATGTTTATTTTACGAAAGAAGCTTGAAATATATATGACTTGGTTTATAATATTGTAATATTTTCTTTTTAAAATGATGAGAGAATAAAATTGGAATATATTATTTACAATTTAACCGGAATATCTTTGTTAACATGTACAAATCCAAGTGAAGTCATATATTTGCCCCCCATTTTGTAAACATCTTTCGATACCTCTGGTTGGTTACATTTATGTACAGTCATAAAATGTTAGACTCAAGTTTAATTTTTTTTACTACTTCTGGACACATTATTGCTAATTCTGTATCACCACCAGACTACTGATCAAATGAATGCAGAACTACATAATCATGCATTTCCACAAGCAATCTGCCATGCATCAGATTTGAGAATTAGTGTTTCAGTACTCACTTCATCAGATTTGACAATTAAGGTTTCAGTACTCTCTTGTATAATAAATTCTACTATTCAAAAATTAACAACTGGATTACTGTTATGCATGGGGTCTCCTGACATAGGTGTAGCTTTAATTAACAAATAATACCAAGAATTCTCAGCTGATATACAGATAGTCCTAATAAATCTCAATTGAGATCTGATCCAAGAAAACAGTGGCCATTCCTCCATATTCAGATATACAAACAATACATGAGTAAAAATAATACAACAGTTATGCACACATTATTGCTCAATCTGACAAAGATATATAATTGAAAAATTCATCACTACATAATCTCCCAGATTATCATAGAGATTGACACAACAACCATCTACTTTATTTCATTGATTTAAATCTTGCTATAGAAAAGGTTTAATATTTACCTTTATTTTGGGGTAGTTTTCTCTTATTATTCATAGGAAATAATATGATGATATATTAGCATAACTCACTTCCTCAAAATTCTACAATTACATTTTGAATTGCAGTTTTCATTTGATAGTTCTCAGATGAAATTCATTTCATTTTTATTCTATGTAGTTCCTAGTTGGCATTACAGTCTTTGACTCACTTTATTATCTCACAATTTAATGTTCAAATTTAATTGACTGATGACACTTGCATTGTCACTTTCAGTATTTGTGTCACTTTTTTAATTTTTCAAACAGTATATTTATTTAGGTAGTTCATTTCTTTTATTCTATATACATTTTCTAAAATCTTCACTCTAAAAATAGACTCAGGATCATAAATATAGTAGGGAATTTTTATTTCTTTATTAATTTAGATACTTTCATTCAGAATGACATAAAAAACCTATCAGTTTGTATGGTCCTACTAATAACTTCTCATTGGAATGTATCATCTGCATTCTATTCTCCATCTCGTCCTCTTTTTTTTTTGCTATCATAGCACTGATATTTGGATCTAATTATCTCTCAGGTAATTGGTTGTTTGAAATAAAGAATTCTATTGGATTTCTCATAATCTGTGATCTCCTTGGAGTGGTTACACTGTTTTTCATTTGCAGGTTTCATAATTCAAATCAGTTCTATTTTTAGTTTTTTGCATCTGTTTGTCATCAATATTCTGACAACAAAATTCATTTTTTTGCTTAATTATTTTCTTTATTGAGATTCGTTTTAGATAATTTTCAACCTATACTCTAATACTTAAATCAATGAAGCACTCCACCAATTCTTCTTCACTAATACATTTTACATCAAATTTCATTTTTTGTTTATCAAATTTTTTGTCTTCATTCAAATAGCAACCATAACAAAGACATCACCATTCAAGATTTCAGAATCCATGCTATATTTATTTACTGCATCATTATTTATATCCATTTTATTTGTGCTTTGCATATTAATTTTATATTTATCATTCCATTTTAAAACACTATCATAATCATTCCTAAATAAATTACTCTGGCATTAATTTTCAATATCATTTGTCGGTACTGTGGTATTAGAGCTGCGACATGAATAATTATAATCGTTTAATCATTAAATTAATTAGGTTATTAAATAAAAAAACATATTTTAAAATGTACATTAAAAAAAAACAATTTAACAAAAAAAATACGAAAAGCATTAATGTGAAGAATAGTTAAAATGCGTGTTTAAATCAAATTGAGTGTGTGTTTGCACGTGCATATTCTGTATAATCTATTTTAATATATTGTACAGGCTTACACCCGCATTTATATATGTAATATATGCAGGATTTGAACTCAGACTTTCACACGACCTACAACTCTCAGTGCCATCTTATATTGCCGACTCACCTGATCACACACATGTTGAAAATATAAATTATCACCAATATATGTATTTCGTGCTAAACAAGCACTCATTAAAGTATGAAGATTGGTTATCTTAATATAAAGCTGAGTACTAATTGTATATATGTGTGGAGATGGTAATCTGAACCAACTGATGAATGTTGGTTTAGCACAAAATACGTACACTGGTGATTATCTTTCAATATGTGTGTGATCAGATGAGTCAGCAATATATGATGGCACTGAGAGTTGTAGGTCATGTGAAAATCTGAGTTCGAATCCCGCATATATTACATATGTAAATGCAGGTGTAGCCTGTACAATGTATTAAAATAGATTATGCAGAATATGCACGTGCAAACACACACTCAATTTGATTTAAACACGCATTTAACTATTCTTCACATTAATGCTTTTCGTATTTTTTTTTGTTAAATTGTTTTTTTTTTAATGTAGATTTAAAATATGTTTTTAATTTAATAACCTAATTAATTTAATGATTAAACGATTATAATTCTTCATGTGGCAGCTCTAATACCAGAGTAGTTTCTGTCTCTTGTGACAACAACACTATATCAACTTAGTTTTACTTTTGCTAACTCCTCATTTGCTATAGCATTTTCTTTATATTCTCTTTTAACATTTTTTGCCTTTTTCCTTTACATTTTTTTTAACACTTCCTCTGTATTTTCTTTTAGTGTTGCTATGATTGTTTGGTGACTTTCTTTTAACATCTCTCCACATTTGTGAGACCTCTTAATTATGTTATTTGATCATTTTTTATTTTTTTAACATTTTTTCTGTTTTTTTTTATCATTCTCTCTATTGCTTTCTGATTTTCCTTTTTTAAATTATTTTTTCTGTGTTTTTGTTATTTTTCTCTAACATTGCTTATCCTGTTTTTATTTATCCTTTTCTTCATTGCTTGCTGACTTTCTTTACTTTTTAAACTCTACTCTCTCAGTGTTTTCATTATTTTTTCCTAATATCATCTCTGAGTTTCTCTTTTAACATTTTTTCCAATACCATTATTCTCACTTTCATGTCATTTTTTAGCTCAACATGTGATTTTGAATCTACTTTATCTTGCTTTTCCTGCCCTTAATGGCCAATAGTCCATATTAATTGTGGCATTTTTCTGTTTTTTATTTTTACTCTAAATCTTAATATCAATTATTTGATTTAACTGTTAGTTAGACAATGAATCACTATTCTTTTTGTATATTTCTTTCAAATACTATTGTTTCATTAATTAGAGTACCAGTCTTACGCCAGAGTACATCTCCCCAGTATTAAAACTATTTGTATATCTCTTGCTATATTTGTCAGTCATCTTTTTTTTATTTGCTTATCCTACCTACCCAATAAATAACACTGTTTTAATGGCCTTATTAATGAATTATTATATTTTTACTTTATTGTTACGAAATATTATTCAGGTACATCTATGTATATTTATTATAAACCTACTACAAGTGAGTGTTAAGAAAGGCAAAAAATTTTCAATTAAAAATTTATATTGAGCTAAGCATTCTTTCCAAAGTACACTGCCATAATCAAAGTACTGTTTTATTTTGCAGTTAAAAAGTTATGTCTTTAAGTGAATCTATTTTGTTATCTAAATGAGACATTTAAATGTTACATTTTTTGATAATGAAAGGAGTTTATAATAATTATAATAAGTAAGAAAAGTGAAGTAAATACCATTTAAAATTCATTGCAATAAAAATATGCATACCTGTGCTTTAACCTGGCCACATTAAATTATACATGGATGTACCTGCATAACATTTTATTTATACCTGTATCTCATGAAAATCATTAATTTAATATATATATATAAATCAATTTTATTTGTATATTTTGTGCCAGTTTTAGGTCTAAGTCTACACTACCTGTTTACTTTGAATTCATTTGCATACTGGTTCATATTTTTTTTTAGGATTATCAAAATAAAGATTAGTTGAGAGAGATTAGCATATCATGCTTTTTTTTTCAAATAAGTTAAACATTCTAACAATGACTGGTCACATGTCTGTCTTGATAAGTATCATAACAATGATCTTTTGAAACAATCTAGAATGCTGACGGTGTGTATCCTGGGCATTTTTCAGGCATTGCATATGTTTTTCTCTTATTATTTTTCTTCTAAAATTTTTGTTAAGCAAAGTCAAACATTCCAATAAACCTATGCTTTTTAACCTTAGCTTTAAACCTAAACTTTATGTTTCTTTTTCTTATTTTTTTAATTGCATTTTATCAAGGTTGTAATTAAATTAAACTGTAATTATATTTTATTAGAAAATTTAATTGGTTGGTGTTTTATTTAGTTTCTTTCTCTTTCATTAAATAGATGGTAACTTTATTTAAATTATTAATCAAGATTATAAAATATATAATTTTATTTTATAACTTAGCATATTAAAAATTTTAGGAATATGCAATGTTTTACAAATTTTACCAATCTTTTTATAAATAAACCTTTTGTTATAAGTCAGCATTTAGCTTTTTCACTACACGGAATATCCCGCAAATAGTAATAATAATATGACATCTTTTATGCGTGAAAACATTAGAATTAATATATATATATATATATAAATTCTCATACAAATTTATTAGATGAATGAAATATTGTCAAGCCAAAGCATTCCCAATTTAAACATTGTCAATACCGATTCAAAGAATTAAATATGTAATATATGATAATTCTAGTGTTAGATATTATTACTTATGGAAGTATATATATATATATATATATATATTTATATATATATATATATATTTTATTATAATATATATATATATATATATATATATAAACTATTATACAATTACAAATATCCAGTAATGTCCTCTGTTTAAAAGTCTATATCTCAATAATAGCGAACTTCAAATTGATACCTTAAACAGAGGGCATTACTGGATATTTGTAATTGTATAATGGTTTATATATTTGTATAATTATTTCAGTTAGTGTTAACAGTAACTTTCTTTTCATATATATATATATAACCAAATAAATAATAGCTACTAACTATACTACATTTAAACTAGTTGTTTCTTTCCTAAATTATACTATCTGGTTATCTTTAATATAATCTCTAATTTAAAAGTGTAATATTAGAAGTCATATTAAAAACAGTTAAATAAGACAATTTTAGTTTGAAACTGCTTGATAAAAATGTTGAATTATTTATTCTTAAAAATTTTGATTTGTTTTATATATTAAAAGTGTGTTTATTTACAAATTTAATAATTTTATATGAATATAGTACATATAGTAGTGTGACTAATATTGACATATTACAAGAAATAATATAATAAACTGTTAAATATTTACAGATCTCTGACTGAAAGCTGCAAATCAATTGAAATAATTATTATAATAAAAATTTCTTTAAAATGAAAAAAGATATGTGCATATTATAACCCTCAAAAAAGAAAACATTAACAATTAAAAATAATTAGATTTAAATAATAATTTTAATATAATTAAGTTATAAAAGATAAAACCTTTATAATTAAGTTAATTGATTATTGAAATATAGAGATTATTATTAGTATTGAAACATGGAGGTTTTTATTAGCTATCTGATAGTTACTATAATATTATATTAATGAGTTGAACAAGAAGAAACCATGATCAAACTGACTGAATAAGAAATACATTTTTAATTCCTTGTAACCTTTTACCTACTATATCTAAGTTTTTACAAATTATCCAAACAACTTGAACAGGTATTATTTTTAAGTAATGCTTTTAGATGAATCTTTTTTTTCAAATGTCAAACCATAAACCTAGTTGAGAAAGATATTTTATGAAAGAAATATATGATTAAAATCCTAATATCATATTAGCAATCTAAAAAATAACAACAAATAATTGCCTAAATTAATTTAAATAGTGACTCTAAAGTATGCATTTTTTCCATATTATATAGTGTTTTTTTTCAAGATATATCAAATAATTAAGAAACATGATAGATGAGTTATGAGTAAGTATGGTTATATTCAATTTTTAGAATTTCAATTAGTTCACTTTATTTTGAATAAGATAAATTATCTACCATACATAAAAAAAAACAGAATATTTTTATTATATTTTCTCATTTGGTTTGATCTATACATACTTATTTAAATAATAATAACTAAATAGCTACAATTTTTGATGTACCTATTTCTCATACTTATTTTGACTTTTTCTCTAAATATGAATTAATATTCACTCCTAAACAATTGTTCTATCTTATATTTTTAATTTTTCCAAAATTATATATATTTCTTTACTTTTTCGACAAATTAAACTTTATATTCTTAAATTAGCATTTTAATTATCACTCAAATTTATATGTTTAAAACTGTTTTTATTTTGATTAATAAATTTATTAACAATTTCCTAAAGCAGACAGCAGAAAATTTATTTATGCCAATGATATCAGTTTGACTTCTTAAAAGACACCCTTTCATTAAATAACAAATTTCTCAATAAGATTATGAAAATACTGAAGATCTTTTCCAAAGACTCAATTTTTATTCTCAGTTCAAAGAAGATAGCATTCACAAATTGCAGTTGTAGAATGAAACAGAATCCTATCCCATGCTATTTACAATTAACCTTAGATCATAATCTATCTTATTTTCCTCATTATAAGGTTAGATCAAAATTAGTTTTCTTTTAATTAACTGTCACTATGAGGAATTAATTGCAAATATTTTTACCAACAGATTTCTTAGCAATGATATAATTTGTTGATAAATACTGTGTCCCTGTTTGTAGAAAAAATCACACACTAAGCTTTTGCAGATTCAATTAAATATTACTATAATAAATATTATTTATATACTCAAATGTATCCCTTTGCAATGGTTTCCTGATCTTTCATATATTTCTTTGCCAGATATCAGAAGAAAGGCTGCTGGTAGAAAATATATAAGACAATGTATATATTGATTGAACTAGCCACCAAAATATATTGAATCCTGGATTTCTTTTTAGATTTTAAATAAGAATCTACAATCATAGAATTATGACATAAAAAAATGAATCATTGTAAATTTCCACACAAAAATATTGTTTCAAAGGAAACAATAAAGCCAACTGGATTTGATTTTTCTAAATGGAATTAGAGTTTCATCAACAACTTTAAGACAGCTCATGGTTGGTGTATTCATCTGCTTCAAAATTGAGTTTTTGGTATGTTTATCTGCTTCAGAAATGGAATATTTCAGCCACCAATCTGTATAAATTTGGGCAAATGCACATTACGAATTTCGTAGTTAGTGACTGCCAACTCTATGGCTATAGTGTTAAAATTGAATGATTTAATAATACTACATTTAAATTATTTTCTGGCTGGGATCCTTGGACGCTTTTATATATATATTGCCACTGATTAAGCTGTCATAAAAAAACTATACCTTAAGTAAATACATCATTCTCTCAGCTAATAACCTTACCTATTATACAATATTATGAAATAGCAGCCTTAGATATATCTCATCACGGAGAGAATGTCTTTTTAAAATCTTTCAACACAAGTTGAAAAAAAAGAAAAAAAATGATGCTACTTATAAAACTAATTAATTCTCAATTATGTCAATTTTAATCATTTTATTGTCTTGTTACATTATCAGCTGAAATTCATTAAATATTCATATATTACCAATAATAAAATATATAAAAATAAAATATATAATTATTACCAATAGTGTGTGCGTGTGACTACTAACTTGATTGTGGATTAGTTATTTGAAAAAAAAAAAACCTTAATTTACTTGAATTTTTTTTTATTAAAAATATTTTAAAATCTTTATTTCATATTTGAATTGCATTAAACGTATATCAAATGCACCTACTCTATTATTTATATGTATATAAAAAGTATGTCATGTATTTAAGTGTCCTTGACCAGGATAAAACTTTCTTCTTATTATTAATTAATATGAAGGTCAAAGTTTATTTTTATTTAAAGGAGAACTATTATTAACATTATAGTTACTTTACATAATCTGACAGAATTGTATTTTTAGACAGTTAATTAATTTATGATAGTATGATGTAAATTAAAATCACTTGAAAATTATAAAATATTTTTATTCAGTTTAATTTGCAGCTGCTAGTTAAAAGTTTTCAAGGTCAAAGCCGGATTAAATTTATAATCTCAAACCAAATTTTAGTTAATGACAAATTCTTACTAAGATAATTAAATTATTGTGCCTCAAACCTTCTTTTCTTGAATATTTATATTCTAAATAATTGTGTTATTAAGAGAAAACATTGTCCTTCTAATCTAATTAATTTTAATAACATATGAAAAATTGGATTCGGTTAATCATCAGAGCTCAAAATAATTTAAATTATTCTATAAAACAATAAAAATGAAAAAATTTTTTTTTCTATTCTAATTCAGTAATGACATAAATAGATAAAATATTTTTATAACTAGTTAATAAGAACTAGTAAATGTTTTTAATTCTTTATTAAAATAATTTACTGGCAGAAAAAATATATAAGTCTGGAGTAGGAATCTAATTTGTGGCAGGTTTAGGCGTCTTATTAATCACGAAAAATATTTCAGTATTTTGGCATCTCCAAAACAGCCAAAGAACTCTTGAGCTACATAGTTTCAGATATCAGGATTAAGATTATTAAATTAAAATATCAATGAGAGACATCTTTAAAACTGAGTATTACAAAATCGAATAAAGACAAAATAATTTTACCGTTTTTGCGGAAACTAAAATGCAGCAAAATAGTTTCTGCATTACATAAAAAAGAGCAATTTTTAATGTTTAACTAACAAACTTTTTTTGGTATTATTTTTTATTCTTTATTTGTAATACCATTGTGGAGAATTTTCTCCAAGTAGGGATTAAAATCTATTTCCAGTGACTAGATTTTAGAATATATATTAAAAGTGCAACTGGGGATATTTTGCAAATTTATACTTATATACATAAAATCATCTCATTTCATCTAATTATTGACTGATTTATAATTCTCTAACAATTGTCAATTGGAAATTAGAGATTTCAGAAAATGTCATGGTCTTATGAATACCCAGTTCTTGGTTTATTATATGAAACATAAAATTGCAATTTTGAGAGGTATTACATATAACCCTAACAAAATTATTCCTCACTGATATGCAATCAAAAATATATTATATTAAGCATAACTTTAAAAAATATATGAATATATATACAAATCGTCAATGGTCAATTAAAATAAGTGGAAAATTATATAATAAAATTGTATAGGGTATGTTTTATTTATCCTAAATATCATAATGTTATATAATTAAAAATTTTAACTTTCATTAAATTTCTGTATCATAATTTTATTTTGTTTTATTCATGTCTTATTTTGTTATTGTTGGTTTTTCTTTTTCTTTTAAAGAATACTAGATAGTGTTCTACTTAAATTAAAATAGATGTCAAACATTTGACAAGGCCACAAAACATGTACCAAAAGGGATTTTGATGTATAATTATATTCCACATGCTCAATAACCCAGCATTGACTTACTAATCTAATTAGTATCTAATATTAACTACTAGAAAAGTTTATATTTACATATTTCATTATTTCATCTAATATTGAAAACTGAAAAATTTCCGTGAATGTTACCAATTAAAATACAGCTTTAAAAGAAGTAATATATCAATTTAACATATTCATGCTCTCAGCAATGGGTAATAATAACAAAAATAAGGATAATAAAACATTTTCTTTTGCTAATTTACTAGAAATGTTTCAGCCAAATTATTATATACATAATCAATAAATATCCTATTTATAAGTTTTATCAAAGTCCCCTCTATAAAAAAAGTATAAAGAACAAAACAACAGTTATTAAGATAGAAAATGTTGAGTGGTGTGACTTTAAATTTTTTTTTAATTTTTTTTCTATCTAAATACAAATGGATACATATTTACTGACATCATTTTCTTACAATAATTTAAATAAATTAATGAATAGGTGAAAACTATTAAGACTACAAGTACACTTTCAATTAAATCCACTCGAAAAGATCAATAACTTACTATATTTCTTTACCATATATTTTGAACCCAATTTTTTAAAATCCAAATACATGTTGGTCAGAAGATTGTGAGAGCAGGAGAGCAGAAAGCTTGACACCAGTAAGATAAAATATAATGGCAATAATTCTACAAGTTTGCTCTCAAAGCATTTTATCCATATCTTAAACTTAATTAGGTTTATTTTTAGGAGTCAAAAAATTAACTCTGAAAAAAGTTTCTCACTGAAATATCAGCTATATTTTTTATTATTTAATCTTTATAGGATTACTGTTATAATTTTAAATAAAATGTTTTATTTAATTTAATAATAAATACTAAAAATTTATATTATGTCATTATTTCTTTCAAGAGAATGTAATAAATATGTTATTATTAAATGTAATAATTTTCAATCATATACAAATACATATCATGAAAAAACATATAAATATAAATTTAAATTTGATTTTGTAAATGTGAAAATTCTTCATGAAGAGAAAAACCATAATAAAAGAAAAATTAAAGAGGCAATTTTTATAAATAGGAATAAACTGCATTTAATAAATAGACATGTTGCTAACATTAAAATACGAGATTCATGGAATTTGAATTGATGATGTTTGCTTCCGCTTTGTTTTTTTGTTTTTTTAATTTAATGGCAGTTGAGGCAGGTTTAAGAAATTAACCAAAAGTACTTCTGTGGATTTAATGATTGTTTAAAATAGTTTGTAAACCGTTAAATTTATTATTTTTATTATAATTACAATTTTGTTTTAATTAATGGACATTTTATATATATATATATATAACGATGGGCGAGTGCAAGTAAATTATCAAAATCATATGTCTGAAGACCAGATTTAAGTATATATATATTTCTATAATGTGTAACCATATAATTCTTTTTTCTACATATAGTTAATCTCCAAAAACATCTCATGTACAGTGTTTCCCACAACAACTCCATTGTAAAAAAGCAAAGTAAATTTCAACAACATATTCATAGTTCATTAGTCAAAATCATTAAGGCACTAGTTGTGTTTGAATTTTAAACTCATATTTGATAAATTCAAAGGCACAAGTATAGATAATTTTTTTAAAAAATATTTATTGTACATTGTGAAAATGTAAAGATTGTAAATTTACATACAGTAAATCTCATTGTGTTTTTTTTCAAATCTAATAAAGCAATGGTAAATTAAAATTATTAAAATCAAAAATGTAGCAAAATAAGATTTTGGCAACATTATGTTAGCAATTGTTTGTTGATTACTATATTTCAACTGCCTCTCAATTTTTTGTACAATTTTTTAATTTCATAATTATTTAGCATTATTATTATATAAATATTTTTTTATTTATTTATAACATTGACGTATGTATATAATATCTAAAAAGTATAATATTGGTGTAATAATTTAAAGTATTTATACATTGTATATTTTAGTAAGTAGCTTACTAATTTGCACATACACATATGCAATTGAAATGGAAATATGCCACACACAATCAGTGATGTATACATCAAATCCACAAACTATGAAAAGAAAGAATAATACTAATTTATCAGATATTATATGAGCTTCTTTATTTATGTAATTTTAAATTAGAGAGTAAATTCTGTCTTTTATTTTAATTTATGTACAAAGTAAATAAAGCTTGTAGAGGAATTGGCAATCCTCATTGTTTATAACTTATAAGCTTAAGAGATAGGGTCATGTGATCTATGACTCTTATTTTGACTATTTAAAGTAAATAATCTGAAATCACTATTAAAATATTCAAAGGATCAAGACTAAACCATAGATTTAACAATCTCTTAATATCAAATGAAAAGTCAGTTTCATAAATGTAATAATAAACATTTATAATTTTAATATATGATATATTCTAATTATATTAATAAACTTGTAAGTAAATAATGGCTTTAAAATATATAACAGTGAGAATGTAATATTTTATAAAGAAACCAGTTTCATCTACAAATCATAATAACAATTGACAAGACAGACCCCAATAGAATAATTTTATCAAGCATTAAAACAATGTCCACTATCTTGTATTTATAAATTACTATATTATATACTAATAAGTTTTTATCATTCTAATTTATTAATTACAGAAAAAAAGTGTTTTATATTTATCCAACCACCACATTGTTTCGTGAAAAATAAATCAATCATTGACACTCAAAAGTTAGGAAACTTTACTTTAATCGTGATATCAAAATATTAATTAAACCAGCCTACAGTTTTAAATAATGTTTATTATTTAAATTTTAATTATTTTAATAATCTCTTTTGGGCATTATTGATTGATTGATTTACTATGAAATAATGTAATAATTGACTAAAAGTGGAACGCTTTTATCCAACCTAATAAATTAACATTGATACAAAAAAATGGATTTTTATTTGAAAGTTTGTTGAAATAACTTGAATTATTATTAAAGTTTGTAAATAGGAGTTAATTTCTCCATAAGGTCACATTATATATATATATATTACACAGCCTATTAATACCATTATAATTCTAGCTTGCCAAATATTTATGGAATTTTTCATAATTGTTAAATAAATAATGATGAAATAATTCCATAAAATTTTTTAGACTGCACAAAAATCTTTAGATATTTGGCATATTTCATGTTTTGTCTGAATAAAAGTCAAGGACATACTTCATACTTCATAAGATTCTTTATATATTTGTACACTTATCTATATATAATTGATTTTAAATAAAATGAGTATAATATAAGGAACTAAACTGTTATAGATATATATAATTTATCACATCTTTCATGCTTATATAAATCAATAAAATATTAGAAATCTGTTGACAGGAAATAAATGAATGATTCCATTTACTGACTAGTTGCAGTGTTTTTATAACAGTTAATTGCTAATGTTATAGTGGTTTGTTTACGCATCAGGATTGTGGTGATATATTCTACATATAATAATCAATGACATATTGCACTTTATATATATATATATGTAGAAAAAAATGAAATAACAAACAGAATAAAAAATACAAATAAATATTTAAAAATAATTACATTCTTACCATCAACAGTTGTTTGAAATAGTTTTTCTACTTTTCTTTTTGATTCTTCAATAACAGTCTCAATATTGTCAGTTAATAAATTATTATCATTCTTTTTATTATATCCCTTTTTATCCAATCCAAGGACAAAAGAACAAATAAAACAAAAAGCAGTATACCTAAAACGCAAAATAGTTTTTAATATTTTATTATTTATATTATAAACAAAGATTAACACTTATTATGAAATTAATATTATATAAGCAAATTTTTCTATGATTTTTCAACCATTTTTAAAAATTTGTAAGAATATTTTTAAAAGGTATTCTATATAACATTGCAGTTATTGACTTATAATGAAAAAGGTGATGTAACTAAACACCATACATGCAATATCATATATAATCATAGATGTGGACATACGTATGATATAAATTGTATTGTTCTTTGAGAAATGTGTAAATTTTTCTGTAATAAAACTTATCTTTGATAAATTTGTTGAAAGATTTACATCATTTTAACAAATTATTGCAGCCATATGTAATGGATATTTTAATTTAAATTTGAATGTTTTTGTTTACCATGTTGAAAGTGATTAAAAAGACCAAAATAAGACAAACATATTATTTAGATAACCTTAATTAATAAACAGTTTAGATGAATTAATGTCCACATGTTTGGTTATATACCTATGAAAATTGCCTATGAGAGCAATACCTTATTATGCATAAAAAATAATAGACAAAAAATCATCAAAAATTAATATCAATTAATAGAAGCACATTAACATCAATTATGTTCGAAAATAATGGAATAAAGAATGGGTAGAATATGAAATAATTTTTTTATGCAAATAAAGTTAATGCAGTTATGTGAATAAATTTTATATAGAGTGTATTTTTATATGATAAAGCAAATGGTAGTTAAAAGGCAGTTATTGAAAGGGATACTGGGTCAATTTTAAAAATAATGTGAAATTAAAGTATCTGAAAATTGGTAGCAGTATCACATACCAGTTGTAGCCTAAGCTTGAAAATATAAGCTGAATTAAATGTGAGGATCATTAAAAATCATTATTTAGAAATATTTTTGATAACTGAACTAGTGTAAAAATCCACATCAAATTAACAGGTTGAAAAGAAAAAAAAATCTAATATTATTTTTAATTTACTTGCCATTTATTCCAATGAATCTGTATGATATTACAATGAATTTAATAATGTGAATCAATTGTTGAAAAATAATTTAAATATATTTTGATAAACCAAAGAGGTAACAAAATATACACAATATCATATCATAGTTTTCTTACTTAAATCCATGTAAATTAAATAATTTTCATTTAACAATTTTCTTTAATTAGAATGCTAATGCAATTTTTATTTACTAACCAATTTCTTTTTTTTTATTCCAATGTTAGTTCAATAAATCTCAAGCATGTAAAGCATATATATATATATATATATATATATATATATATATATATATATATATATATATATATATATAACTAGCAGTAACTTTCTTTTGTTTTTCTTTACATACAGATGAAACAGCATATATATATATATATATATAGTAATTTATTCTTATATATATATATATAATATTTAATATTTTCACTGTTATATACTGTAAATAAAGTATTTTTTGATTAAATCATGTATTATTATGTTTTACTTCACAATATTTCATTGAAAAAATCGGTCTTTGACAAGATCAAGTTTTTAAGAAAAAACATTAGATTTTATAAAGTAATGAGATTGAATGTGGAGTAAAGAATGAGAATGAGCATGAAGTAGTTGCATATTCAGAAAATATGGATTACCAAAATGTTTATTTTATTCAGTTTCACCATTAAAAACTTCAAGTTTATATTAGAAGAAACAAAAATAAATTATCTCCTGAAGGCTGGAGTACTTTATGTTTCATGAGCTTTACTTAAACGTGTCAGTCTTTTTAATATTTTAATAGCTCTCTCATGGTTTTCAAATCATAATTTTCCAAATTAGCATATATTTTAACATGATCAAAATTATGTTTGTGACCAATTTTAAAAAAAATATGAAATAAAAGCTTATGTATTTATCTTGTGATTAAAGGCATTTAAAGTTCTTTAATTCTGTCATTAATTAGTCTATTGGATGATATACATAGCTTGTTGAGCACTATAAACATGGAATTTCATAAACACCCTGGTATTTCAAAAATACTCGGTCATTAGCTGTATTGAAAAGAATCACCAACTTTTTTTCTTAATTGGACTTTACTGTCACCTGTAATTGCCGATCTCATCATGATTAATTTTGAAAATCCAAGTATTAAATGCAGCTACTAAGAATACATCTATTTGGCTCAGATATATGAATGATACATTTGCTATATGACTGCATGACATTGAAACTTTGGATTCTTTTGTGTTTTTTTTTGTTAATGATTGGCATCCTAAAATTAAACTTACTATGGAAATTGGAAATAACAAAACACTTTCTTTTCTTGATGTTTTGATAGCAAAAAAAAATGTAATGACTCTTTTTTCATATCTACAGAAAATCCATCAATATAAACAGATATATTATGTTTAATTCTTATCAATATCCTGCTCAATTTTATTTTTGTAGCAAAAAAATCTTTTGACAAATGCTCGTAGTTTGTCTGACAAAGATCACCTTACTCAAGAAATAGAATTAACAAAAAATATTCGACTTTCTAATAGTTACAATGAAAGTTTCATATATAAAGCTTTGCATAGCATTGATGCCAAAAAAAGAGGATAAAATTGACAACTCATATTAGTTATAGAGTCGGTTTACCTTATTTTACTGGAGACACTGATAAGATCAGTAGAAAACTATATAATTTAACATAAAGACTACTTTTTTCATTTAATGGTTTATTTTTAAAAACTTAACTTATATTTTGTCATAATGGTGAGAAGTATTACAAAAATTACAAAATAATACAGTTTAACCCAAACAGTACTTTTATATATACATATATATATATATATATATATATATATATATATATATATATATATATGTGTGTGTGTGTGTGTGTGTGTGTGTGTGTGTGTGTAACATAATGAAATTGATAACATTAATATTGGGAAAACTGTATGACAGGGTGATTCCATATCTTCAAAACCTTCAATAGCAGTTCAATACAAAAGTATTTTGCAGACTAAAGTGGGACATTAGGTTATAAAATGATTATTTATATCACTAGATTTTTAAAATGATTTCGTTGTTTTGTTGTTGTTGTTGTTGTTGATGCAAATAATGTTTCAGAGCTTCAGGAAAGGATGCAAGACTTACTAGATTAAAATAAATAGGACTAGGATTTAAGATAAATGGAAAAAAAGTAATGTTCAATAAATTTGTTCAGAAAACTGATAGTCATAAATTAGAAGTTAACAGCTATAAATATTTTAGTCAGTCTATTAATTTATATGCAAACCTAATTGATGAAAATAACTATAGAATTAAATTTGGACGAATGATTTTGTTTAAAATCATTTAGTACTAAATGGAAAAGTACTTATGCCTTTGAAAAAAAATTAATAAATGTAATTTATCATTTTTTTATATAATAATCTGATGAGATCTGGACATTTAACAGAAAAACAATATAGAAAATTCACATCATTCAATGAAATATGGAGAGAGATATGCTAAAATAATGAAGATCAAAAATAAAATAAATGGATGTGAAAATAGCATTGAAGAATTAAAAGACTGAAATAGCCTTGGTCTGGGCCATATTGCTATAAGAATTGATAATATATGTACAGATAAAGTTTTTAACTGGATTCCAAAAATTGTAAAAGACATAAAAAGTGATAACACGTGGGTTGAATGGATGAACTATGATAATTTTTTACGTACAGAAGAGAAGCTAGAATTAAAAAATCAATTAAACTTTGAGAGACTAGTATCCTTCAATCCATTGAATATGATTGAAATTATTGATTTTGATGATATATAAATATGACAATTGAAAAAAAAGGGCTTAGAATAAAATTTAATTAATGTTTATCTGTTCATATAAACTTTTACTTGTGAGATAATAATTCACTTCAAAATAAATTTTTAATTTTTATGAGATGCAAGAAACTTTCTAAGCACTAAAAGTTTCCGATCTATTATTTGTTACTTTCTTATTTACAAATGTTTCAGTTTGACAAAGTTTTAAATATAAGTTTTAAATGTTGCAGTTTGCCACATCACATTATTAAATTAGTACATGAGGGGTCAGAATGACTAAATGGTCAACATGG